>MU778339.1:132954-159872 GCA_026770625.1 Nicotiana glauca
CTTGATTCGAAGGGACGAACCCTAGTAGCCTCCATCATTTTCCACCGCCTTTTGATGGCAGCGCCACCTCCCCTTAGCCCCAAATTAACACCAGATGACCACTGGGGCCTCATCTTCCCAAATCCCTACCTAGCTCCACTCAAAACACTTTGAAACTCGTCGAATCTCAAATCAGAGATGAGACCTAATTTTGACAAAAACCTAAAACTCAAAATTAATGATGATGATTACAGTTTTAGAGCTGGTTTCATCACAGAATAAGGTTATTCACTCGTTTTGGGTAAAAAATGAATGATTAACATTATTTTGGGTTGAAATCAGAAAAGCCAGGGCACCAAGTTTGATTTCTAGTTCAGCCGGTAAGTCCTTTGTATTATTTTCAGCATTTTCTTTTTCATCTTTTCAAGTCTCTTCTTCTCCTTCTTCTTTTCTGTGATTAAAGTTTGACCGTGGGATATGAATGAGGTCTTAGTGAGACTGTTAATTATGTTTGATTTAGTTTCTAGTTTTTGTGAATATTGATAATCAAAATGTTAGAAATAACTTTAAATTACAGACCTTTTTCAGTGTGATTTGCTTTCTAATTTTTGATAAAAATATTAGACTTGAATTAGTTAATCTTTAGAATGCTTAATTAGATTTTGAGTAAATGAACTGGTTGGACTTGAATTGGTCATTTGGACTCTTTAATTTGAGTCAATTGAGCCACTAGGATCTGCATGTCCCATTTGAGGTCCAGAAAGGGACCAGTCCAGTGGTTTAAAGGCCCTGTTGATTGACCTTGGGTCAATTTGACCCAGGTTTGATCCTGCAATGTAATTCAAGGATTAGTTTAGGGGGACTGCTAATAATTTAAGGGTTAATCAACAAAAGTTAGGGGTTCACTTAGGGGTTGCTAACTTAGGTAGGGGTACACTAGTTATATTAGTTAATAAGCACTAAGTAAGTGGGAAACTAAGTGGATAAATTAAAATTTTGAAGAGATAAGATGTGAGTGGTGATGTACACTCGCTGATTGCCTATTTAAAGGGTTATGAATCAGTCATTAAAAAGGAAGAGAGATTTAAGAACAAGGAGAGGGAGACACACATTGAATACACACTGAAAATACACTGTAAATACACATTGAGGGAGAGCACACGTAAGAGATTCTAAAAAAAACACAAAATACATTGAGATATATATTGAGAAATACTCTGTAAAAAATCTGAGAGAGGTCAGAAAATCTGAGCGAGATAAACCTTCTAAAATCCTATATAAAACACTGTTGCATTGAGTTGTTTTGGTGATTTTCTAAAAAATTTCAAGTGCTGAAACAAATTCCAAATAACTGACAGTTGAAATAAATTAATATCAATTCTAGTCTGAAGTTTTCTAATCCATTATTTGGACTGAAATTTATTTTCTGGGATAGTTTACCTCATTTTCTGTTTGAGCTGGTTTAACTGTTGATTCTGCTATCCTGTTGCTTTTGGGCTGATTTATTTGTTGTTGTTGTTCTACTGCTGAGCTTATTCTTTCCATTGCTGAGATTTTATAATTGTTTGGCTGTTCCAGGTACATGCTCTTGAAACCCTATTGTTTGTGAGGTTCTCTTTGAAGAATGAAAAAATGAGAATCAGAAGTTTAACAGCATAATGTCAATATTTTGAGGATTTAGTCATCCTAAATTTCTTACTGCATGAGTTATGTTGTCTAATTGAATTTATAGTTTGTATAGATAAGTTTCATTGTTGTATCTGATCTGGGACTATCATGAAAACATGGAATGTAACTTGTTTGGTTTTAATTGGTAGCTTAGATTTTTGTATTGTATCATTTAAATACTGGACTGTACAGGACATTCTCTATCATGTAGCTCATTTAACTTATTGGCAAATGCTTGGGGTGTTTTGCAATGTTCCTGTAAGTGTATAGTTAAATGCTCCTGTTAGGTCGGTTTGGTTTATTTCAGGGGGTAAAATCATGTACTGATTTAATGTTGAAGGGAATATGAATGTGTTAAACTTTAAAAATGAAATGAAAATTAGGTGCTCACTTAGTCCACATAAGGGAAAATCAGAATTGGAATCATGATTAGCTGTTAGTGTATCAGTAATTTGTTAATTAATATTGCCTCAATAATTAGCATGTGAATGTACTTGAACAAAGAATTGGTTGAATTAGTTGTCAGTTTAATAATTTCCATTTGAATTTTGTGGTTAATCACTGTTGATTCCGCAAGATAAATTGAGGGTTTTGTGTTGGGTGAGACTCGAGGCTGAGTCTTGAGATCTAGTTTTGGACTTGCACGTCTTAGGCTCACGGAGCCTTAGATGTTGTGCCATTTTTCGCGAGGCTGTGGTATTTGATACGCTGGGCTTATCCACCAAGCCCAATATCACATACTGATTGTTGTTGGACATTCCTACGTAACAGAGTTGATTCAAATGTGTTAGAATAAAATTGGAGCTCAAGTCAGCTAACTCATTTTAATCAGTATAAAATCAAGGTCAAGGGTGTAATTTAGTCTCAAATTTTCATGTGCTGCATTGAACTGATGGTGCAAACGTTGGATTATGGAAATTGGGCCTACAGGCGGCCCAACTGGCCTAAGGGGCACTTAATTTGTATGTTTGTATTCTCAATAAGCAAAGTGGCTCATTTTGGGCCCGGAATTGGTTTCTCTTGTGTTTAATTGATTAGGCACATTAGTTAGTGGAGGCGAGCCATAATAGATAATAAATAGTCCATGGCCCTCCAAAAGTAATTTGGATCTTCCATTAAAATTAAAATAGAGCCGTGCCAAGCCCAACAAAATTTCAAATGCTTGGCCCTCTTTAATTATGCCTTTAAAATATTTAAAATTCGGGACGTGCCATTTAGCGAATTTTCATGGCCTCCCGCAAAGTTAATAACACGTTAGTCACTTTAAGCGCGTTTTTTTAATAATTTTACCTTCCTAAATTCGGATGTGCATTTGATGCGACCCAAATCCAAATCCCAAAACGTTGAATAAAATGTGTCAAGAATCCGAGTGCATTTCATGTGACATGATCCAAAAACTTATTTTAAACGACGTTCAACATTCTTTAAAAATTAATTATAGCGGTAAATAATTTAAAATTGCACATAGGTTCAAACTGTATTAAAATCATATAATTAAGCCCTAATATGACAGTTGAGCGACCGTGCTAGAACCACGGAACCCGGGAATGCCTAGCACCTTCTCCCGGATCAACAGAATTCCTTACTCGGATTTCTTGTTCGCTGACTGTTTGACAGAGTCATTTTTTTCTTCGATTCGGGATTTTCAAATAGGTGACTTGGGATACCATAAATATACCAAGTGGCGACTCTAAATTCTAATAAAATGAATCCTATTTCGGTTGTCCTTTAATTGGAAAAACTCCCTTTTATTATATCCCTTTCGGGGTTGTAATGAAAAAGGAGGTGTGACAATTTTTACTTAGATCATTCACAAAATTAAAAAAATAAAATAAAATTATATTCATATCCAAATAAAACTTTAATTTTCGATGATTTTTACTTGAAACTTTTTTTTCCGGAAATTACCATTCTTATTATCAAACGGGGTCCGAAACTTTTCTAATGCTTTTTTGTGCAAAAAGCACGTTTCTACTACTAAAAAAAATTGCATAAATAACTAAAATGTAGTATAATACTGCATTTTACTTTAACGGAAAGTTAGCCGTTAACGTAAAACGCAGTACTATACTGCGTATTATTAAAAATTATTTTTGGCCCACCTATATTTAATTAAAGGGAAACGCCGTACAATACTGTGTTTAAGAGAAATGCAGTATTATATTGTGTTTTCCTTTAATTTAATATAGGTCTTCTTCTTCCCCAAGACAACGACACATCCGATCCTCCATTAAACAAATACCCCTGCTCCCCACTGCTGGTTCCCCCCAATCAAATTAAAAAAAATTGGGCCCCACCCGTCATGCAAAAAACAAAGAGTGTAGGTCCCGCACACAAGACAAGCTTTGGATTCCTTCATTCGGGTGCAAAAATTTGATTTGAATCAATTTTAAAAAACTTAAATCGAGGTATTTCGATTTTGTTTATGTCGAAACTTGTATAGTACATGCATATTTGTATTGTTTAATATGTTTCCATGTTAATTTGTATTATATTTGTGTCTAAATTTATATCGTATTTATACCCGGATTGATTTATTAGCTTTGGAATAAAAAATTATTAAAATTTGGTAAATAATTTTTATTGTTAACGTTATATTTTTATTTGGTTAAATAATAAATAAATATTATTTATTTAGTTTTTTGTTCATATTTGTATGTTATGTTTGTTGTTTATATATGTAATAGTGACCTTACACCGTAGTAAAATATAGAGCCTTTTAGCATAGTAAAATGTAAAGCCTTTTAGCGTAGTAAAATATAGAGTCTTTTAGCGTGGTAAACTGTAGAGCCTTTTCGCGTAGTACAATGTAGAGCCTTTTAGCGTACAGTCTCTGTAGTTTAAGTATGTAGTTACTGCAAACTCTAATCCAATTACACTTTATAAAATTAATTATTTAATTTATAAAAATAAACTCACAAAAGTAACAAATTAATATCGAGCCTGGAACCTGCCCCAGTAATTATTCAGTCCAATTCAATAATTTTTAATTTAATTCCTTAAACTAACAAAATTCTAACGGTAAATGAAGTTGACACACATAATAATCAAGGTTAACTTGGTTCTACCAGACCTATAATATTTAACCTGGAACTCATACAGAATTATTCAGTCCAATATTAAAAAATAATTAGTTATTTAATTATTAAGCTAACATAATTTTAAAAATATTAAAATTGACACGCATAATAATTAAGGATAACTTAGTGCTACCGGACCTCTAATATCGAGCCTGGAACCCATACATACTGATTAAGTCCAATTCAAAAAATTTTAGTTTGATTTATTAAACTAACAAAATTCTAAAAATGTTAAAATTGACACGCATAATAATTAAGGATAACTTGGTGCTACCGAGCCTCAAATATCGAGCCTGGAACCCATACATAATTATTAAGTCCAATATTAAAAATAATTATTTAATTTATTAAACTAACAAAATTCTAAAAATGTTGAAATTGATACACATAATAATCAAGGATAACTTGGTGCCACCGGACTTCTAATATCGAGTCTGGAACCCATACATAATTATTAAGTCCAATTCAAGAATTTTTAATTTAATTTATTAAACTAACAAAATTCTAAAAATGTTGAAATTGACACACATAATAATCAAGGATAACTTGGTGCTACTAGGCTTCTAATATCGAGTCTGGAACCCATACATAATTATTAAGTCCAATTCAAGAATTTTTAATTTAATTTATTAAACTAAAAAAATTCTAAATATATTGAAATTAACACGCATAATAATTAAGGATAACTTGGTTCTACCGGGCCTCAAACCTGAAACCCATACATAATTATTAAGTCTAATATTAAAAATAATTAATTAATTTATTAAACTAATAAAATTCTAAAAATGTTGAAATTGACACATATAATAATTAAGGATAACTTGGTACTACCGGACCTCTAATATCGAGCCTGGAACCCATACATAATTATTATGTCCAATTCAAGAATTTTTAATTTAATTTATTAAACTAACCAAATTATAAAATGTTGAAATTGACACGCATAATAATTAAGGATAACTTGGTGCTACCGGGCCTCAAATATGGAGCCTGGAACCCATACATAATTATTAAGTCCAATGTTAAAAATAATTATGTAATTTATTAAACTAACACACACAATTAATTTTCTTTAAATTATAGTAGACGACATGGACTTTCCGCCCATGCATCTTGGACCTGTCGAGGATCAGCTATAGGTGTTGCAGGGTGCCAGGAGACCTGATGATTTGTGGGAGTTCATGGCGCAGTGTTATGAGGACCCGATCCGTCGTCTCATGTGTTATTGCTCCGTTTCCCCTATTTTTATGCTTCTTCATGCTTCGTTATCGGTAGGTGGTGCATTAGAGTTGACTTGGATTGGTTGTGATAAGAAATGAGACACTTAGTCTCTTTAAGAAAAGCTTAAGTTGAAAAAGTCAACCGAATGTTGACTATTGAGTTAGAGGGCTCGGATGTGATTTCCGGTAATTCCGTTAGTTTCGGGGGATGATTTTTGACTTAGGAGCGTGATCGGAATTGATTTTGGAGGTCTGGTGTAGAATTAGGCTTGAATTGGCGAATTTAGTATTTTGGCGAATTCCGATAGATAGGTGAGATTTTGGTCCGAGGGTCGGAATGGAATTCCAAGAGTTGCAGTAGCACCGTCAGGTGATTTTGGATATGTGTGCAAAGTTTTAGGTCATTCGGAGGTGTTTAAGTCGGTTTTTTGATCGAATATGAGTTTCGGAAGAATTTGATAAACTTAGGCTTTGATTTGTTGAAATTCGATGATTTTGATGTTAGCGAAAGTGTTTTTATGATTCGAGCAACTTCGAATAAGGTAATAGAACACGTCTATGCTTTTGGTTGGGGTCCCGGGGGCCTCGGGGTGGATTCGGATGGTTAAACGGAGAGTTTGGAGTTTGTTGCATGTTTAAGAATTTTTGGCTCTGTCATTTACGCATCTGCGGAAAAGGGACCGCAGAGGCGGTTCCGCAGATGCAGCAGGGAGGTCGCAGAAGCGGTCCTTGAGGGCTTGGCAACTTCCGTAAAAGCGGAAGCCAGTCCGCAAAAGCGGACATCGCAGGAGCGGTTTTCGATCGCAGAAGCGGTCCTGCGGATTTTAAGTTAGACCGCAGAAGTGGTTATTTTGACGCAGAAGCGGAACCTCAGAAGCAGAAACTTGCCTGGGTTTAAGTGAACAGTGTTTTCAGGAATTTGAAAGAGAAGAAACATTTTGGACTTCAGACTAAGGAGATTTTGGGCGATTTTTGAAGATGGTTTCGAAGGCTATCATCAGGTATGGATTCTTGGACTTAGATTATGATATTATTGTGTATAAACATGGATTAACACTGAAAACCCAAGGAATTAAAGGTTAAAAATGGAGGTTAGGTCTTGAAACTTAAGAAAGCTTGAACTAGGGATTTGAGAGGTCAAATGGACTCCGATTCTTGTGAATTTGATATGTATAGACTCGTGGCGAGATAAGGATCATATTGATGTAAAATTTTCTGGATTTCGAGAAGTGGTCCTAGGGCTCGAATTTTTCCAATTTTGTGATTTTCGATATTTTTCGAGTCTTTTCGATTGGGTTATATTCCCTTAACCTATTGTAATGTATTCGATGTGGTTTTGGTTAGATACGATGCGTGTGGAGGCCGTATTGAGGGGCAAAGGCATCGCGAGCTTGAGTTTTTGCCGGTTCGAGGTGAGTAATACTTGTAAATGATATCCTGAGGGTTTGAAATCCCGGGTTTGCACATCATAGTGCTGTATTGAGGTGACTTGCATGCCGGATAACGGGCGTAGGGTAGAGCACCATTGGGGATTGTTACTTGTTCCGTCCCGCTTAATGAAATAACTACCTAATAGATTGAAGCTTGTTGATATCCTCATAAAAATGGATTAGTTGTCATGATTAGGCCTCGAGCCAACTGATTGAATCCTTTAGGGATTATTATCACTATTTTTATGATACTTGACATGTTAAATGATTTCAGTCCTGAGTTAAACACTGTTCTGAACTGTCTAGTCATACTTCTAAGGATTTAAAACTTAAACTACAATTCTAATGTTTGGAATTGAGAACTATTACTTGACATCGCCCTAGTGGCTCACATGCATATTCTGGACTGAGGATGGATCGGGTTGCACGTCGTAGCGATGTGATATTAATATTGTGTTTGGGCTATAGGAGCCCCTCCGGAGTCTGAACCCCCACAGTGAGTGCAGGTACCCAAATGGATCGGGTTGCATGCCGCATTGGTCATGTTCACTGCATCGAATTCATGCATTGGTTCCAGTTTGTACTACGTGCCATGACATTTAGCACTCTCATATCATTGGCATCCACGCTACTTCTTGCATTGCTTACCAGATACCCTGGTGTTATTTGTTGGTGGAGTGTTGTGCCCGAGGGGCTCACTTATGTGCTGACTTGCACTATCTGATATCGTATTCATATGCTTGATTGTTGGAAGAGGATATTTTCTAAAGAGGGTTTTAAACTAAACCAAATATTTTCAAAAGGATTTTTACGGTTTTACTGTTTTCTCAAAAGGGCCGTAATGTCCTATATAGCATGATGGAGTGCTTTTACGTGATTTCTTGCCTCTCAGTTATTATTTACTCTTATTACTCATTGAGTTGGAGTACTCACTTTACTCCATGCACCTCGCGTGCAGTTACAGGTATTGATCACCCGAAAACGGGTTAATAGCTGATTGAAGGTATTACTACTGTAGTGGGAAAGGTGACCGCCAGCGTTCGCGGCACCAGACTTCATCTTTTGATTCCAGATTTTATTCTGTATATTATTATTAGCCCAGTAGTCGCGTTCAGTCCTCTTTAGATGCTCGTGACTTGTGACACCCCGGTTGGGTTGTGTTGGGTCGTAAATACTGGTTATTATTGTCGTTAAGCTGTATTTATCTATTCATTATGTTTAATAATTGTTAAAAAGATGATATGGGTTAGTTAGCTGGCCTTGTCTTCACGAGAGGCGCCATCACGACCGGGTTTGGAAATTGGGTCGTGACAAGTTGGTATCATAGCTTAGGTTACTAGGTCTTACGAGTCTAGAGCAAGTTTAGTAGAGTCTCGCGGATCGGTACGAAGATGTCTGTATTTCTCCTCGAGAGGCTGTAGAACCTTTAGGAAAACTTCACATTCTTGAATTCTTATCGTGCGTCCTTGATTCAGCTTGAAAAGAAAACTCTTGAAATTCCTTCCACGCGATTGTATGCGCACGTGTGCGCTCAGTATCAGATGTGCCTTGATGGCTTATGATTCCCCGATCGAGGGGCGAGATGTGATTTCTATGAGTTGATGTTGGGCCAGTCTGGAGGACTTGAGGCCGAAACTTTGCCTATGGCTTGAGCACTGAGGTGCTGACTTGGTAAGCAAGTGTTTTGCACTTATATGTTCGGTGTTGTCCCTATTAGCCGGAATGGCGGTTGGATATCCATGTGATGAGTATGTTAGTACGGAGAGATGTGTTTATATGATTTGGTAGTGATGAAGAAGTCTGCAGGATAGTAGATGGACTGTTAAGTGATTCGATTCCTATTGTGGCTTGATGTGTAGCCCGAATTATGGGCACGTGAAGAATATTTTTGTATCTCCTAGTTGAGAAGTGAAGTGCATTACATATGGCGGTATGAGTTCCGACTCAAGAATACTAAATTGACTGTGTAACATACATGATGGTGGAAGGTATGCCGAAGTAATAAATTGAGGCAGAGCAGGTGGGTTATCTCCTGTGGGTTGTTCTTAAGTGGTATGATCCTTATGTGTATGCTAGAAGGTCTCATGTGTAATTGAAGGGTACGTGTTGAAATTGAGAACCTGGGGTTACTTAAGAGAGTGGACTCAATTGATGTAGAGATGGGTGCGGGAAGTATAAAGGATTACAGTGCCAGATGATCTGTGTTTCCGCGAACTAGTAGATGATTTGAGTTTAATCTCGCTATGATATTGTGGCATCATTAGAGTAAAAGTGGTATGAGATGTTGAGTGTGTCCTAATATATGGCTTCGAGCCAAGTTGGGGAGGTTACTATTGATTAGCTGATTGCACGGTCATGTGATATGTTGGTTCCGTTTCGAGATATGCTGGCGGATCAGTTCTGGTTGTAGAAATTGAGCCGAGGATGGCACGAGTGAAGCAAAATTTTGACAAAGGTTATATGACACTTCGTAGATGTGTTGAAATAATAGGATGTCTGGAGCTGTTGTGGATAAAGAATGCTTAGTGTATTGAGAAGGAAGATGTTTGTTGGTATTTGTATGAGATCATATCCTGCGGTGTTAGAGTGATAATAAGGCACGAGTGGTTCTATTCGCTAAGTCATGTAAATTGCAAATCGAATATGAAGTAAATGACTCTCGAGAATGGCCTTATTATGTTCAAGGTTCTATAGGTAACAATCTGGTGTCTTAAGGTCGTGTATGTGGTTAGAGGATGTGTTTCATTGGAAAAGGTCAAGGCTTGCGGTATTTTTATGATGATCATGGGATTCTATGTATCGGTATCTAGAAGGTAATGGCAACGAATTCAGATTCGCAGGAAGTTCTTCCAGTAGAGTATTCCGGAACATGGTATTTCTGGGAAACATTGAGAGAGTATTTAGTGGCTTATGGGTCTTAGACAGTGTGGCCTTATGTTCGAGTCTCGTATAGTAAACCTAGGTTAAGGTATTGTGGTGCTACAACAGGGAAGAATATCAAGTTGATGATGAATCAGAAGGGAAACCTGATGGACGAGATAGCTTGATAATAGACCGAATCGGTATGGTAAGGGTAAGATTAATTCTTCGTATGTGTTCGAGGTAATGAGATCGTACAGGTATTTTGCAGCAAAGCTCTTGAGTTCTGACAACTTGTTTAGCTTGGCCTAGTTAGAAAGATTCAGTCCTGACAATTTAGCTTGTACAAATAGAATTGGCAGAGATGTTCTTGTTGGGTTTTACCGTGGTTTGAATATGAGTATATCTTCTATGGGTATGCGAAGCATGGAGTGTGTAATGATTTTTCTTCTAAATGGTATCAATGAAAGTTCTTGAATAGTTGAGTGCGTCGATGTCTGCGGCGCGGAGGGGAGATAAAAGTTCTCATGTTACCCTTGGAAGGTATGGTATATGTGGTATGTTGTAGAGGACCGAGACTGGAGTGTGCGAGGTTTCAGTTCAGTTCTGAAAAGAAGTTCATAAAATTTTTAGGCAACGGGTAACCTCAGGTAATCAAGGAAATAATATTGCTAATTGAAAGTGATTTGATATGAGTATACGTTTCAGGAAAGGGTAATGTGATTAAACTGATGATACTTCGGTAGTATTACGGCACTTTCTTGCTTAATCGACTGCTGATATCTGAGTTTGTTTGATGTCACAGGAGAATTTTAGAATATCTTTCGTGGAATGATTGGGTACTCGAGGTGTAATATGTATTCATACTGCGGGATTGGGGATCAGGTACAGTGATTCATGTGCTATATGGAGTTGGAGACTGGGAGTTCTCAGGTTTGGACTATGCAGCGGTTGTGGACCGTGTGTATTGGTAACGTTAGCGGCTATTGGGATTTGGAGACCCGAGTGGACCTTTCTTTGCTTGGTATATTAGATTGTGAATATGATATCAGGGTGTAGACTGATTGTCTCAGTGTTGGGTTATTCTAGGCTATTGTGCTATAGGCTATGTTGGAAAATGCCACAGGTTGCGTGGCGAGGTGCATCAAATTATGTTCTAGCAGAGTGGTTTGTATTCCACAGACGAAAGGACGGTTGGGAAGGATTGCTTTCCTTAATTGGGAGTTTGTGGAGGATATCAGTGTAGAGGTTTCTACCATTGATTCAGTTCCGGTATTGAGGGACTTTTCGGATGCGTTCCTTGTGGCCGGGCATGTCGCCGGTCGAGACTGTGGATTTCAGTATTTATTTAGTGCCGGACACCGTATCATACGGCTCCGGCAGGAGTTAAAGTGTTGGAAGGAGCAGCTTCGGGCTTCTTGGTAAGGAGTTCGTTGGTAAGCTGATTGGATACGTGTTTAGCTTGAGTTGGCTTGGTTGTTCCCGAGTTGTATTGTTGAGGGATAGGTTGATTCGATCGTTCTTGAACTTGTTAGTGATCTGGGAGATCTACGAGTTGCTTTTTCCATGCTGTGAGACGTTATGATTAGTTGGATATGGGCATATGTCTTGCGGTTCTATTGAGGATTCATAGAGAAAGTCGAGCGGGGAGAGTAATTGAGTGTTGCTCGGTAAATGGATTATTGGTTATGATCTATCAGGTTACATGTCGTATATTATTTGTTTCACCATGGGTGTAAAGAATTTCTTTGGTTTCAGACATCAAAAATTGTGCGTGGCTGTTGATTTTGAGCATAGCGACTTGAGGTGCTTCATGTGTAACCATGTTTGGATAGGATCGCACATTGTAACGAGGCTACATGGAGTTATGACCTTTTGGGGTAAATTCATGTATTATATATTTCTATGATATGAGATGGGTTCTCCACTTCGTGTTGTAATGGTATTGATGAACTTGAGGTACAACCCTTTTGTTTGAGTCATTTTTTGGATTTGAGTATATTCAGATGGTTTCTTATTGGTGCGTGTAGTATGCAAGTAGTGGCTTAGGCCTGTATTGAGGTTTCATATCACCAGAGTGGTGTGTTGTATTCAAGGTGATCGTTGGAGTCATTAATGAATACGAACGGATTTGATTTCAGCTTATTAGAAGGATAATATCGAGTTTCGGCTCGGAATCTGCTATGGTATTAGTCTAAAAGGAAGTGGCTTCATAAATGGTTGATCTGAGAAATGGTTACAATTTATTGCGTGTTTCATTTATTGTTGGCAGTATATGAAAGTGTTGGAATAGGGCCTTAGTTGATAAGAGGTTTTCTACCGGTATCCGGGTATTATGGGAAACTGCTGCAAATAGAAGTTATCGTTTCGAGTGTTGGATTGTGTGGTATGTTGTATGAATTCACCTGAGGTTGCAGGTGTGGGTTATTACAGCTAGTTTAGGTTTATTCTGGGTATGATTTCGGAAAGTGCAATATGGTTCTATGGTTTATGGTCTTGATGGATTGTGGAATTTTAGCTATATTGTGTTGTCGGACCTATATGAGATAGGGTGACGTGGGATCACCTCGAGTATATGCTTGGTAAGGTCATTCAGCTATTGGTTGGCTTCTAGTACAACTCTGGGTATGCTCGATGACGAGCGTTTGTTTAAGTTGGGGAGGATGTGATGACCCCACCCATTGTCTTATGTGTTATTGCTCAGTTTCCCCCATTTTTATGCTTCTTCATGTTTCGTTATCGGTATGTGGTGTGTTAGAGTTGATTTGGATTGGTTGTGATAAGAAATGAGACACTTAGTCTCTTTAAGGAAAGCTTAAGTTGGAAAAGTCAACCGAATGTTGACTATTGAGTTAGAAGGCTCGGATGTGATTTCCGGTGATTCGGTTAGTTTCGGGGGATGATTTGTGACTTAGGAGCGTGATCGAAATTGATTTTAGAGGTCCGGTGTAGAATAAGGCTTGAATTGGCGAAGTAAGTATTTTGGCGAATTCCGGTGGATAGGTGAGATTTTGATCTGAGGGGCGGAACAAAATTTCGAGAGTTGCAGTAGCCCCGTTAGGTGATTTTGGATATGTGTGCAAAGTTTCAGGTCATTCGGAGGTGTTTAAGTCGGGTTTTTGATCGAATGTGAGTTTCAGAAGAATTTGATAAACTTAGGCTTTGATTTGGTGAAATTCGATGATTTTGATGTTAGCGAAAGTGTTTTGATGATTCGAGCAAGTTCGAATAAGGTAATAGAACATGTTTGTACTTTTGGTTGAGGTTCCGGGGGCCTCGGGGTGGATTCGGGTGGTTAAACGGAAGTTTAGAGTTTGTTGCATGTTTAAGAATTTCTGGTTCTGTCATTTTCGCATCTGCGGAAAAGGGACCGCAAAGGCGGTTCTGCAGATGCGGCGGGGAGGTCATAGAAGCGGTCCTTGAGGGCTTGGCAATTTCCGAAGAAGCGGAAGGCAGTACGCAATAGCGGACATCGCAAGAGCGGTTTTCGATCGCAAAAGCGGTCCTGGGGATTTTAAGTTAGACCGCAGAAGCGATTATTTTGACGCAGAAGCGGGAGCCACAGGTGCGGTGTCCCAACCGCAGAAGCGGAAACCTGGCTGGGTTTAAGTGAACAGTGTTTTCACGATTTTGAAAGAGGAGAAACATTTTGGACTTCGGACTAAGGAGATTTTGGGCGATTTTTGAAGAGGGTTTCGAGGGCTATCATCAATTATGGATGCTTGGACTTAGATTATGATATTATAGTGTATAAACATGGATTAACACTAAAAACCCAAGGAATTAAAGGTTAAAAATGGAGGTTAGGGCTTGAAACTTAAGAGAGCTTAAACTAGGAATTTGAGGGGTCAAATGGACTCCGATTCTTGTGAATTTGATATGTATAGACTCATGGTGAGATACGGATCGTATTGATGTAAAAATTTTTGGATTTTGAGAAGTGGGCCCGAGGCTCGGGTTTTGCCAATTTTTTTATTTTCGATCTTTTTCGAGTCTTTTCAATTGGGTTATATTCCCTTAGCCTATTGTAATGTATTCGTTGTGGTTTTGGTTAGATACGACGCGCATGGAGACCAGATTGAGGGGCAAAGGCGTCGCGAGCTTGAGTTTTTGCCGGTTCGAGGTGAGTAATACTTGTAAATGATATCTTGAGGGTTTGAAACCCCGGGTTTGCATATCATAGTGCTGTATTGAGGTGACTTGCACGCCGGATAACGGTCGTGGGGTAGAGCACCGTTGGGGATTGTGACTTGTTCCGTCCCGCTTAATGAAATAACTACCTAATTGATTGAAGCTTAGTTGATATCCTTATAAAAATGGATTAATTGTCGTGATTGGGCCTCGAGCCAACTGATTGAATCCTTTAGGGATTATTATCACTGTTTTCATGATACTTGGCATGTTAAATGATTTCAGTCCTGAGTTAAACACTATTCTGAACTGTCTAGTCATACTTCTAAGGTTTTAAAACTTAAACTACAATTCTAACGTTTGGAAATGAGAACTATTACTTGACATCGCCCTAGATGCTCACATGCATATTCTGGACTGAGGATGGATCGGGCTGCACGCCGCAGCGGTGTGATATTGATATTGCGCTTGGGCTGTAGGAGCCCCTCCGGAGTCTGAACCCCCACAGTGAGCGCGGGTACCCAAATGGATCGGGCTACGCACTGCAGCGGTCATGTGCATTGCATTGCATTCATGCATTGTTTCCGGTTTGTACTATGTGTCGTGACATTTAACACTCTCATATCATTGGCATCCACGCTACTTCTTGCACTACTTACCAGATACCCTGGTGTTATTTGTTGGTGGAGTGCTATGCCAGAGGGGCTGACTTATGTGCTGACTTGCACTATCTGATATCGTATTCATATGCTTGATTGTTGGAAGAGGATATTTTCAAAAGAGGTTTTTAAACTAAACCAAATATTTTCAAAAGGATTTTTACGGTTTTACTGTATTCTCAAAAGGGTCGTACTGTACTATATAGCATGATGGAGTGCTCTTACGTGATTTCTTGCCGCTCAATTATTATTTACTCTTATTAATCATTGAGTTGGAGTACTCACTTTACTCTCTGCACCTCGCGTGCAGTTGCAGGTATTGATCACCCGGAAGCGGGTTAATAGTTGATTGAAGGTATTACTACTGTAGTGGGCAAGGTGATAGCCAGCGTTCGCGGCACTGGACTTCATCTTTTGATTCCAGATTTTATTCTGTATATTATTATTAGCCTAGTAGTCGCGTTCAGTCCTCTTTAGATGCTCGTGAATTGTGACACCCCGGTCGGGTTGTGTTAGGTTGCAAATACTGGGTATTATTATCGTTAAGCTGTATTTATCTATTCATTATATTTAATAATTTTTAAAAAGATGATCTGGGTTAGTTGGTTGGCCTTGTCTTCACGAGAAGCACCATCACGACCGAGTTTGGAAATTGGGTCGTGACAAGTATCCTTTCCATGTCCGTGTAGTCGCGCGCCTAGAGGTTACGAGCTTCATTACAATTTTTCGGATAGGGCGGATACAACTTGATTGGTCGCTCATCACGACTTTGGCAGAGCATTGGCAACCGGAGATGCACATATTTCACTTGACCACTGGAGAGGCCACCATCATGCATGAGGATGTTCAGGTGTTGTACAGGCTGATCGTAGATGGACGGGCCATGGCACTGCCCCAGTACATTAGATCCATGACGCATGGATAGTATTTGGATATGATGGGGTAGTTTACTGGTTATAGACCTCAGGGTGACGCTGTAGAGAGAGGGGGCAGTCGCGTTGCTTTGTCAGCCATCAGAGATCATATTGCGTTTTTGCACCCAAATATTACCGGAGAGACGGAAGATCTCCATATTGAGAGGTACACGAGGTTGGCGCTACTCCTGTTTTTCGGGGGTGTCTTGTTCCCGAACACTTCGGGGAGTCTGGTGAGTATGCACTACCTCCATCATCTGCAGGAGGATGATTTACCCATGTATAGCTGGGGTGCTGTTGTTCTCGCATACCTCTATAGGTGCATGTGCCAGGCGAGCATGGGCCCAACGGTAGACATATGTGGTTTTCTTCCCCTCCTATATGTGACAACATTTTCGAATACTCTGTACATTACTCCAAATTCTATATGGTCGAAATGACTCATAAATTTTACGTCAACCTTTTATCTTAGGTTTGGGCCTGGCAGCGGATCATGCCGTTGCAGCCACCTCTACCACCAATAGAGCCCGGTGAGGCTTATCTGTTTCTCTCTCTAGCTTCTAGGTGGGTTCTCCGGCATGGGAACTACCGAGGGACCGATGCTCATCATAATCTCCCCCTTGTCATGGATGTGTTAGATATGCTGGTGGCCGGACAGGTAAATATACCCACACTTAACAACAACAACAACAACAACAACTACCCAGTATAGTCCGACAAAGTGGGGTCTGGGGAGGGTAATACGTGCACAGGCCTTACCCCTACCTGAAAGGGCAGAGAGGTTGTTTCCAATCGACCCTCGGCTCAGGAGAAAGAGAATAAAAAGAGGAGGAAAAAAGAAAACATTAGTGACTCCAGCAGAAATCGCATAATTAGTTAGCTAAACATAAAACCATAAATTACAAGGCATGCAATAATATCTACCAGTAACTACCATAAGGGGGTACGATACAATATTTAAGACATCTACGGAGGGCCCTACCAAACCCTACCTAGCCCCGAGAATGATGTACAAAAGTTCTAGAAGCTCTATCCTACAACCCTAATACTAGACCTCCAAACTTTCCTATCAAGGGCCATGTCCTCGGAAATCCGCAATTTTGACATGTCCTGCCTAATCACCTCTCTCCAATGCTTCTTAGGCCTCCCTATGCCTTGCCTCATGCCAACCACCGCCAACCGCTCACAACTCCTTATCGGGGCATCAGGGCTTCTCCTCTGCACAAGCCCGAACCACCTGAGCCTCGCTTCCCGCATCTTCTCATCCACTGGGGCCACCTCCACCTTCTCCTGAATAACTTCATTCTTAATATTATCTAACCTGGTTTGCCCGCACATCCACTTGAGCATCCTCATCTCCGCAACCTTCACTCTATGGACGTGAGAGTTCCTAACCGGCCAGCACTCCGCCCCATACAACATGGCAGGTCTAACCACAGCTCTATAAAACTTCCCCTTGAGTTTCGGTGGCACTTTCATGTCATACAAGACTCCTGATGCAAGCCTCCATTTCGTCCACCTCGCCCCTATACGGTGAGTGATATCCTCATCAATCTCTCCGTCCCCCTGAATCACCGACCCAAGATATTTGGAACTGTCCCTCTTGGGGATGACCTGAGCTCCAAGCTTCACGTCCTTACCTACTTCTCTCGACTCGGCGCTAAACTTGCACTCCAGGTATTCTGTCTTAGACCTGCTTAGTTTGAAACCCTTAGACTTGAGAGTCTGTCTCCAGACCTCCAACCTCTCATTAACATCGACCCTCGTCTCGTCTATCAGGACTATGTTATCAGTAAATAGTATACACCAAGGCACATCCCCTTAGATATGGCGTGTCAGTGCATCCATCACCAAGAAAAATAAGAAAGGGCTAAGCGTGGATTCTTGATGAAGCCCCATAACCACCGAAAAGTGGTCTGAGTCGCCACCCACCGTCCTAACCCTAGACTTCGCTCCATCGTACATGTCTTTGATCGCTCTGATGTAGGCTTCCGGCACGCTCTTCGCCTCCAGGCACCTCAATAGCACCTCCCTTAGGACTTTGTCATACGCCTTCTCCAAGTCAATAAATACCATGTGCAGGTCCTTCTTCTTATCCATGAATTGTTCCACCAATCTCCTGACAAGGTGGATAGCTTCTGTAGTGGAGCGGCTCGGCATAAAACCGAACTGGTTCACGGATATGGACGCCATCCCCCTCACCCTCGCCTCAACCACCCGCTACCATACTTTCATGGTATGGCTAAGTAATTTAATGCCCCTATAGTCGTTACGACACTGGATATCCCTTTCGTTCTTATACAAGGGAACGACTGTACTCCACCTACACTCCTCCGGCATCCTCTTAGTCCTGAGGATCACATTGAACAACCTAGTCAGCCACTCCACACCTGTCCTACCCACGCATTTCCAAAACTCCACCGGGATCTCATCTGGCCCGGTCGCTTGACCCCTACTCATCATACGCAAAGCCCCCACGACCTCCTCCACCCTAATGTGTCTGCAGTACCCAAGGTCTCTATGACGCTCTGACTGCCCCAGCTCTCCTAACTCTATGTCTAGATCCCCCTCCTCGTTAAGTAGGTCTCGGAAGTACGACTCCCATCTCTGCTTGACTTGAGACTCACCCATCAAAACTCTACCATCCTCGTCCTTGATGCACCTAACTTGGTCTAGATCCCGATCCTTCCTCTCCCTCACTTTAGCCAATCAGAATAACTTCATGTCCCTGCCTTTCTCCCTCAATTCCTCGTATATACGACCAAATGCCGCATTTTTAGCTTCCGTGACCGCCAGCTTCGCTTCCCTCCTTGCCACCTTGTAGCTCTACCTGTTCATTCTCCTTTATTCCTCGCTCGTACTCCCTGCCAACTTAGCAAACGCCGCCTTCTTTGCCTCCACTTTTCCTTGGACTACATCGTTCCACCACAAGTCGCCCTGATGTCTGCTTGAATAGCCCATTGCAACCCACACTTACTTGTTATAAATTGAGTTGTGTTGCGCATACTCACTTTTATGTTATTATTTGGTAGTTCATCTGGACGTTGTATAGCGAAAAGCTGCTAGCTCAGTTGCCCGATTATTGCTCAGTCGACCGACTACTTTGGAGCACCTCCATCCCGATGATCTTCTTCGATATTGTTGAGTATGATGCCACAGAGCGTGTGCTTTGCCAATTTCACCGTCCCCAGCCTATACCGAGGGAGCCTTCATGGGTCCCTACACAATATCAGTTGGATAACCGTGTCAGGGTGGACGATATATTTATGGATAGCTCCAGCAGCAGGCCCACATTTGGGAGCAGCGAGGTAACCGTATTCTGCCACCACCTTCATTTACCCAGGAGGCCACTATTCACCTGTATATGTCATGGTACCATTGTCACACTCGACTGATTATTGGAAACCCCATTCGTGTACTTGGCGAGCGCTTCAAACCATACACCGGGAGGCACGAGGCACTTATATGTTTTTGTGACTTATTAATAACTTATATTTGTGATATAGCGTTATTTAATTAATATCTTAAGTGTTTCACAGGCTATTGGGCATCACCTGGTCTACCAGATTTGACAGGAGATGCAGTGGCATGCCGACAATGCTGCACTCATTGAGTATGGCCGGCGGGTGGCCGATCTGGCTTGTCGGACCTTGTTTCAAGCGAGAGATGGCACGAGGTTAGATCACGAGGTCGCGGGGTTCATGGGGGATGACGAGGAGGTGGTCCATAGCAAGGGGGCATTGAGGCACCTGTCGACCCACCTGTTGAGGGACATGACGGGGATTTTGGAGATGAGGCTCTTGGAGATGATCAACCAGGTTATATACCTCAGGTAGATGAGCCTTCCAGCACCATGCCGTCGTACAGGTTTCAGCTATCTCCTCCAGCATCGCCGGTCACCCCATCAGGAGCATTGTCAATCACGGGTACATTTGACGGGGATGTAGACCAGTAATTTACATGCCCATCTACCGGAGCTGAGGATCGGCCCACCCGGGACGTGGATGGCGGGTGCAGGTTGAGTTATGCCTCATCCCCAGCAGTTGATGCGGATCTACCACAGGTGCAGGTATGTTTGTATTACTTTAATATTTCAATTTGTTTCTATTCCTTAATGAGCTGACATTAATTAATTTTTAACTTTCTTATGAAGGATTCGTCCCAGCCCATCTCTGAGGCCACTACATGCTTTAATGAGGACACCACAGATGCATATACTCAGGCGGTCGATGAGACCACGATGAGAAAATGGTTTTTGACTCAACACGTACAATACAAATATACTTTCTCACATGCTAAGATTAATACTTATTTTGTAGGTTGTTGATGGCCCAACGACCTATTCTTCTGATCTTGGCAGTTGTGGTGTCGATGCTGCTGCACATCCTCTCATAAAGAGGCGGCTTGATGATGATGATCCAGATAGTGTACCCGGGCGACTGGGGATGCGACTCATTGATTTACTTATGTTTTTTACTTTGTGTAAATAATGGTAACAATTATCTTTTAATAATAATTTTATTTTAATTGCGTTTGAACAGTAATTTTACTTTTGATAGTACAACACAAACACAAACCTTGCAAACCTAAAACAAAAACAAACAGTAGAACTAATGAAAACACTGGACAAAGGAAACATAAAGATACACTACAACACTCAATGCGTATATGCCATTGTTTAGTCACTACCGCCTAGTATTCTCTGCTTCATCCGCTCGAGCTTGTTTTCCAACTTTTTTTTCTGTTCTTCCGCCTCCTTGAGTTTTGCCTTCAACTCTGCAATTCCTTGCTTGGATTGGCGCTCTCTGTCCCACTGCCCAGTACACACATCATGAAGATGATACAACTTATCTTTGTAATATTCCTGGTCACATGGTTCATCAATCCATACCTTAAAATTGCATGTAGGTACGTTGGGTTGCCTATAAAACATGTTTATACATGCCCAGTAGCGGCATCCATCTTCTTCCCAATAATCTTACATCATGCTTTTGATTCCACAGTCGCACCTTGGGATGGGAAGGGGTCGTTAAGACATTTCTTAAAGAGAAACTTTGGTGTTATAGAAATATTTGCTATTGGTTATTGTTAAGCACAGAACTTGACTAGAATGCGCCCGTTATTTATAGGCAAGATTTCACATAAAACGTAGTATTATACCACGCTTTACATATTAAATATCTCTACAAGAAAATAGCTTTTTCACATGGTTTTTATCTTTTTTGGAATGACAAGACAACTCCATAAAACGTAGTACTATACCAGCTTTAAGTATTAAATTTTTCTGCAAGAATGCATCTTTTTTCACATGGTTTTCATCCTTTTCAGAACGACAAGACAACTTCATAAAATGTAGTACTATGACACGCTTTAAGTATTAAATTTTTCTACAAGAAAGTAGTTTTTTTCACATGGTTTTTATCTTTTTCAGAACGACAAGACAATTCCATAAAATGTAGTACTATACCACGCTTTAAGTATTAAATTTTTCTGCTATAAAGCAGTTTTTTCACATAGTTTTTATCTTTTTCAGAATGACAAGACAAATCCATAAAACGTAGTACTATACAACGCTTTAAGAATTACAAATATAGTTTTATACCACGCTTTGCACATAATTTTTTTTTAAAATTTTTAGATTGGTGTTCTTTAGTAACACCAATACGTTGAATATTTAAACAATTCTATGAAGAAAATAATACATTAAATAGATAATGGCAACAATTCTAGTTTAACAATATTTTTATTGTGACGGAATTTGAACAGAAATTTTATTTAAACATGACAACACAAACACAAACACAAACACGACAAATCTAACGATACACATAACAAAAACAAATAGTAGAACTATTGAAATCACTTGACAAGGGATACATAATTATACACTAGTACGCGCAACTCGTACCAGCCATTGTTTAGTCCCGACCGCGTACTACTATTTGCTCCAACCACTAGAGTTGGTCTTCCAGCTTTTTTTCTCTTGGTATATCTCAGTATCGAGGATGAGACCAAAGATCTGTATTTGTTTATAAACTCTCCTGGGGGCTGGGTAATACCTGGGGTGGCTATTTATGATACTATGTAATTTGTGCGACCAGATGTCCATACAATATGCATGGGATTAGCCGCTTCAATGGGATCTTTTATCCTGGTCGGAGGAGAAATTCTTCTATCTCATTGAGTTTCGCCATCAACTCATCAATTTCTTGGTTGGTTCGGCGCTTGTGTATCGCTTGCCTCGTACAGATAATATGAAGATCATAAATTCTTTCTTTGTAGTACTCCTGGTTACATGGTTCATTCATCCATACCTCAAATTCACATGTAGGTTTGTCAGGTTGCTCGTCCTCCTTGTTCATACATGCCCAGTAGCAGCGTCCACCATCTAGCCGCCATTTGTACAAATTGCATTTTTCTCCGCAATAGCACCTTGGGACATAAACGGGTTGTTCAGATATTTCTTAAAGAAAAACTTTGGTTATTGTTAAGCGTAGAACATAAGTTGCATGCGCCCATTATTTATAGTTAAGATTTCACACAAAATATAGTATTATACCATGCTTTACATATTAAAGTTTTTCTGAAAAGAAACAGCTTTTTTGCAGTCGTTTCATCTATTTCAGAAAGACAAGACAACTGATAAAATATAATATTACACCACGCTTTACATATTAAAGTTAAACGACATGACAACTTAACAAAATATAGTATTATACCATGCTTTACATATTAAAGTTATTCTGCCACAAAATAGGTTTTTCACATGGTTTTGAGCTTTTTCGGGATGACATGACAACTCAACAAAACGTCGTATTATACCACGCTTTATATATTACATTTTTCTACAAGAAAATAGGTTTTTCACATGGTTTTTAGCTTTTTCAGAACGATATGACAACTCAACAAAATGTAATATTTTACCACGCTTTACATATTATATTTTCCTGCAATTAAACAGCTTTTTCTTCACTCATTCCAGCTTTTTGAGAACGACAAGACAATAAATAAAACGTATTATTGTACCATACTTTACATACTAAATTTATTTTTTAATACATAATTTTTTTTTATTCCACATTCTTGATCTTCTTTACTAACACAAATAAGTTCAATATTTGAACAACCATGTCAAAAGGTCATGTTAAAAAATAATATGTAACAAGATTGTGGAATATAATTTTATTTGATATATATTGCAACATACACAAGTACAAACACGTATTACAAAACAATACCAAAACAAAAGACTAGGGGTATCCTTGATAGTTGGGTACATTCGACGAACTTGCATCAGGAGTTGGATTACCACTGCCACGCACACCACCTGAAGGACATTTACGACGGTCATGTCCTGTTTGCGAGCATATGCCACATTACGCACATAAACGGTGTCACCAACATCCATTTAGTTCCGTATACGCGTTCTCTTTTGCACTTGCAGCTTGTGCAAATAGTCTTTGTTACATACCAGCTTAAAAGGTTTAGGCAGCCAATAATGCTCAGCACCTAATGGCTGCAACTTCCCACTATACGTGTCTACATATATAGCAACACTGTATTGCCTATCGATATAGTTTGTTGCCCCATATCTAACTTGTTGAAAGCACTTCAACGCATGTGTGCACGACATGTGGTAGCTGGTCCATTTCCCATATAAATAAAACCTTCTATTTTCATTCACCATCTGTAGATTATTCCCACAGTGTCCGTGGATAGTGGTCTTAACGTCAAAAATACCCTGTTCATGATCGGACTGAAGAAATGAATGCCACTGTGCTCGCCTCCTGGACCTTTCAAATCTTCTCATGGGTATTGACATAACTTGAACACCCCTGTCCATCAATGCCGATGCAGCTGCATGCCTTTCAACAAACCTCTCCGTACTCTGTTTGAATGTCATGTGGATCATGGCAGTGACAGGCAGTCCAGGGGCAGTCTTCAACAAGCCATTGAATGACTCCGACACGTTTGTAGTGAGGGCTCCCCATTGTCTGCCGCCATCAGCATGCAATGTCCACATATGAAGCTCATATCGAATCAACCAAGTATAGGCTCGTGGATCTATCTGCCGGATCTCTTCCATGTGCCTCGTGGATCTATCTGCCGGATCTCTTCCATGTGCCTCGTGAATTTGCACTGCTGGTGCTCAGTTGCAACCATCCATATTAAGTCATGCAAGGCCTTCAGGTGCCTCACATAGTAACGGTGATATGCATATGGTTTCTGCCATTCAGGCATGTGCCGTACAGAACTCAAAATACCACCATGTCGATCAGATATTAGACAAATACCTAAATATTATTTGACAACGTGCTGCTTTAAGTGTTTCAAAAAAGCGTCTACGTCTCCTCACTTTCGTTGGCACAAATAGCAAAAGCTAGTGGAAATATTTATCCGTTGGCATCTAATGCAACTGCAATCAAAAGATTAATATCATACTTTCCATAGACATAAGTACCGTCTATGGAAATTACAGGACGACAATGCATAAAACCATCAATTGCTGCTTTAAATGACCAAACACATAGTTGAAAATATATTCGGGTCTGTCCGGACTCCGCTCACGCCTCCATTCAACAACAGTCCAGGGTTTAAAGTGTTGCAGTATGGCCATGTACCTGGGTAGATTTGAAAAAGACTTATCCCAGTCGCCATAAATAAGTTCAAAGGTACGTTTGCGATCGAGATATGCCTTTATTTTGTTTATAATACAACCATACTCCTGGTGGACAGCTGTAATACACTCTTTAATCTTGAACCTAATGGATACTTCCAAATATAGAATCAAGACAAAAGAAATCAAGTCCACATCCAAATTGAAGTGATTCTCATTGAATGTGTCCATTTCACATCTGTGGGTGCTAATAAATTTACCCACTTTCCATAAACCTGATTTCTTCTTGCTAGCACGCAACATCCAGTGACAACCCATAAAGTCTCTACGACATACAGCCTTGTATACCTCCATAGTTGACTTACTTATCGTCATCTCACGGCACTCTCTTATATTATAGATTTTTACAGCCCTAATTAGGCGATCTTTATCGAGGAAATACATGCCTTTTGTCAGAACAGCTGGTCTAGACTCAACCCACATCGCTGATCGAATTTCGTCACCATCCCTAGTGAGGGCATCCACGTTCGGCATACTTGGCAAATTATCAAGGTAGGGAATATTCCGCTCATAAAATGGCATGTGGGACTCGTACACTCTTTGTCTAGCGGGAGGTGGAGGAACATGCTCCCTCGTCATCTCAGGTTCAACATTCACTTCCTCCTCATCATCACCCTCATCATGGAAGGGTGTGTCATCCCCAGACTCATCCGCATTATTGTCATAATCACTATCATCTTCTGACTCCGCGCATCAGCCAAATCATGAGTTAATACATCGTCTATGGGCAACTGTGTAAGGTCAGAAATATCAAGACGCTCGTTTTCACTGCACAAAAAGAACAAAATGATAAGTTACCCAACTAGATAAATACTTCAGTTTTAGCTATATCACTTTACTTACAAGTCGTACGGTTTTGACGTTTCATGATATTTTCTTGTTGGTGATGACTCCCTGAAGAACTACCGTGCTCCAATACTCCAGAACTACGCATATTCCAAATAGGGACGAGGTCATAACTTGTAAAATTCATATCCGGACGGTACCCCCTATGAAAAATATAAGTGTTAATACAAATTCAATTAAAACATTATCCTCGATGTTAAACTCAGCATAATAAGCAAACCCCTGCGGAGTCACTGAATACGAAAACCTATCGGTTATTTTAAGGTTAACCGAACGCTTCCTCACACTCATTTTTTTACGTAATAACGATACCAATTTATCATGCTCCATGGTAAGCAGCAATTTAACATGGCACTGTGGAGGTGAGCTATACCTCACAGAGGTATTCTCCAACACAACCTCACCCCCCAAGTATAAACAGAAGTTTGAAGTAAAGTATTGAATGAATTTTCATAAAATTGAAACGCCTTTATATAAGGCAAGTCTGAGCTTGGGGTGCAGAATTTTTTTATGTAAAACGTAGTACAATACCACGTTTTATGTATTTGAATTATTGTTATGTCAGTTAATTATTGGTGGCGTAAAAAATCAGAGTAAAATGCAGTATAATAATACGTTTCAGTATAAAACGTAGTATTATATTGCGTTTTACACTTAAAACAAAATAATCTCTGCAGTTATGCAGGAGTGGAGCCAAATTAATAAGGGAAACGCAGTACTATACTGCATTTAAAGAAAATAAAATATAGTACTGCGTTTCCCTTTAAAAAAATAATTTTTTAATGATACGCAGTATAATATTGCGTTTTACTTTAACAGGCTAACTTTTTGTTAAAATAAAATATGGTATTATACTTCGTTTTAGTTATTTATATAACTTTTTCTTTAGTAGTAAAAATGTGTTTTGCGCCCTAAAAGCATTAGAAAAATTTTGGACTCAGTCCAAACGCCCACTAAAATTCTAGACCATAAACTTTGAATTTAAACTCACGTTGAGTCACTGCCAGACAAAAGAGCAGTAGATGACATTTTTTACAGAGCCACTTGTTTAGTGGCTCCGGAGTGGAGTCCGAAATTTTTTTGATAATATTTTTGGACAAAAAGTATATTTTTAATGCTAAAAAAAAGTTACATAAATAGGTATTTCGTATTATAATATTGTAAATTACCTTAACAAAAATTTAACCGTTAAATTAAATTGCAGTATAATACTGTAAATTACAGATTTTTTTTTATAATTCGCAGTATTACTGCAAATTATTTTTAAATTTTTTTTTATAATTAGCAGTATATTTATTATTTTGGCTCCACCAATTAATTGACATAACAATAATTCAAACACATAAAATGTAGTATTATATTGCGAATTAATTATTAAATTTTTCTACAAGAAAGTAACTTTTTTCACATGGGTTTCATCTTTTTCACGATTAACAAATTTTATTTTGGTTGTGT
>MU778339.1:192430-225166 GCA_026770625.1 Nicotiana glauca
AGGTAGCGCCAAAAGGAGGTGTGACAGGACTCGTTCGAGGTCTCAAATCATATCAAACAACAACGGAAATTCAAATCACGCCATGAATTGAACTATGAACTTCCAAAATTTCCAACTTTGAAAACTCGTGCCGTAACCAATCAAGTCAACCCAGAATGACGCAATATTTTACAGACAAGTCCCAAATGAAAAGACAGAGCTTTTCCAACTCTCGGAATCGCATTCCGACCCCGATAGCACAAAAGTCAACTATGGGTTAAATTTTACCATTTTCGACACTTGAACTTTTCCAACTTTCGTATATTTGCCTCAAATTACTCTACGAACCTCCAAATCCAAATTCGGATACGCCCCTAAGTCCCAAATTCCCATACAAAGCTGTTAAGATCATGCAAAACCCATTCTAGAGTCGTTTATTCCAAGGTCCAATTCCGGTCAAACTCTCGTCGTTTAAGCTTCCAAAACTAGAATCTTTCTTCCAATTCGATTCTGAATCCTCCGGTAACTGAATTCAACCATGCACACAAATCGATACATATAATATAAAGCTTCTCAGGACCTTATGCCGCTAATCGGAACTTAATTTCTCAAAATGACAGGTCGGGTCATTACATCATCTCCCTCTTAAAACAGACGTTCGTCCTCGAACGATCCATGATTCGCCCCGAATTCGTCAAATCACTGAGTGCACACTTCCAACATACACTCGCGGGTGACCTTATGTCACCCCAACCCAGAAAAGCCTAACGACACCATCCCAACTGCAATTTAACCTTTCCACAAATACCTATAAGCCTTAGAGCCAAAATTCTCACCTCCCATTCATTTCTTAGAGACCTGATTCTAAATCAATATCCGGTATCAGTCTTAACTAGCTTCAACCACTATGCCTACAACTACAAAGTACAACCACGCAACATACACACCACACATAGGCCTATAATAACATTCTTGATCACAATACCTACGTGAAATAAAATCCTGCACCGACCACTAGCCTCATACTTAATATGAACACATTTCAAACCTCCACAACACTGAAGATGTTACAAGAACCACGAAAACATCATGACTAACAGTTGAATCAACAAGTCACAACTAACACCATTGGGAACACACCCCGCAAGCTAAAACTCAAGAAGCACAGAACGATAAGGACTGAATATTTAAAGAGAAGCACATAAGAGAATAATCAAATAAGCCCGACAGGCACAACTCTCTATCAATACTAACCTACAGAACAATATAACAAGAAAAAAATTGAAGCATATGAATAAATCACAAGGACATCATACTGATATAACTTCCACTGCGGTACACAGTCCGGTTCAAACACATCAAATCAAATGAAATCGAGAGGGTCCAGCCCTCCACTCTGAATCACAAGTAGGATATACATCAAACCTTCTAGAAGCTCTTACTAGATCAATTCCATCACAATTTACAACAAGTGCTGGCTCCCACACCTGTGGAGCACAAATATCGTTGCTCGTAGCCAAAAATACTCAGAAATAACATCAGACCTACCGTAATGGACAATAGGAATTTACTCCTAGTCTCATAAATCTCAATAATGAATAAAAAAATAATAGACACAGCTATCACTCATAGAACCTCCCAACAAGGTAACACATAAATAGAGTGCAAATCGTGAAACGAGCCCATAAGTGGAGCAAAAAACAGGGGAACTCACCTCGATAAGCAGAATTGTAATGAACTACGGATGGTGCTCCTCTATAACAAATAAAAATAATACCTGAATGGAATCATCTGGCGTAATGACCTTAAGCCTACTATATGAAACACATCAACGGGCCGGGCCTCCCCCTCTTGGGCGCCCCCTACTCACCTGAATACCTCGCTATGACACATCTGCCCAAAATATTGGGAAATCTCTCACCATGTGGCTAGTATCTCCACACTCAAAGCAACCACTCTGTTGACATGGTTGTGAGAACGGTGCGGTACGGGTACTCTGAGACCCATGAACACCTGAATCACTATGTGAAGTCTGAAGCGCAAACTGGAATGGCTAATCCACGAAACCTCTACCATGTCGCATCCTATCTCCAAAATAAGGGCCAACAAATCTCTACGGTCTACGAGGACTCCTTGCCTCCCTGTACTTTCTTTCTCTCCTGATCTCGTCTGTCCTCTCGCTTCCAGTCCCACATACCCTTTAACCGATGAGCGATCCCTACCACCTGCTGAAATGAAATATCCGAATCTAACTCTCAAGCCATGCTGAACCGAGTATCATATTTGAGCCCCTTAATGAATCTAAGGACTCGCTCTCTAACTATAGCGACCAAGGCAGGTGCATGTCTGGCCAAATCATTGAATCTGACGGCATAATCTAATGCTGATACGGTGCCCTGACGCGGCCGCTCAAACTTCATGCACCATGCATCCCGAAGTGACTGAGGTACAAACTCTCTCAAAACATCTCTGAAACCGAACCCATGTAAGTGAAGCTGCATCGTCCGGCTACCCTACTTATATGCCCTTTACCACTGATAAGCCATTTCCTTTAGCTGGAACGTAGTAATAGCAACCCCAATTGTCTCAACAATACCCATAGTACGGATAATGTGATGGCACTCCTTAATAAACCCCGTGCGCTCTATGAGTTCCATCCACTGAATGTAGAAGGGTTATAGTCCTTGAACCTTGCAAATCTACATTGCGCTTCCTCAAATGCTGCTGCCCTGACTATGAGCTTGATTGGGACTACAAGCTATGCCGCCCTGACACCTGGAACCTAACCAATGTGAACTCGTTGCTCTGGAATATGGTCTAGCAGCGGCACGTACTCCTCGCCGGCCTCTGGCTCTGCCTCTAGCGACACCTGCTTCGGGAGTAGCGCCATCGATAACTGCAGCTTGAGCCTTACTGTCGGTGAGAGGATGGAAGGATTAAAGTTCAAACTCCGAGATTAATAAGCTCACACGATAGGAATGAAGGAAGTGAGATTGTCCTAATAGTTCTGTAGCCTCTCAAAGATAAGAACAGACGTCTCTGTACCGATCCGCAAGACTCTACTAAACTCGCTTATGACTCGTAGCACCTATGAAACTAGAGCTCTTATACCAACTTGTCATGACCCAACTTTCCCTCCGTTTGGGTAGTGTGATGGAACCTAGTCTTAGGGACTAGGTAAGCCTAACTCGTAGTGAAATACCACAATAATAAATGAAATTTTATAGTCTTGAAGCAGAAATCTCTACAAAATTTATAATTCCCAAAACCCGCTAGTACAAGTCATAAGCTCTACAGAGTTTTGCTACAACTTCTAAACACAACCGTATGGAAATAATTACAATAGTGTGAATATAAAATAGGAAGGTGACTCCGAAGCCTGCGACTGCGGAAACAAGGCTACCTTGAGTCTCCTCGACAAGAACCCGCATAGCTACTATCAAACAATACCTGAATCTGCCCAAAAAAAGTACAGAAGTGTAGTATGAGCACACTACAGCGGTGCCTAGTAAGTATCAAGACTAACCTCGGTGGAGCAGTGATGAGGAACAGTCAAGACACCCACTGGTCTAATATGCAGAACAAGTATAAGTATAGAAACACTAGAAAATAATATCTGTATAAAGACTACGCAATATGGCTAACAACACAGTAATTGCAATAAGGAAAGAAAACAACAAGTAATAGCGGAACACCTTAATAAGAACACAGAAAGGTGAATGGAAATACAACCTAAATCCGAAATCATGAATACAACAAAGACAAGTTATAACTCAGCAACTATGACAATTTTCACATTTGGTCTTCGCTAGCAAACTTCAATCAATTAATCAAATCCTTCAAGTGATAAAAATGTTTTGAATCTTACTTCGTTTCAATGATTATCTTCCAAAAATAGTTCTTTCAAAAAAAATACCTTTCGAATATGATCTTCTTAAATAAATAACCTTCGAATATTAGTCACCCTGTGACACCTCATCTCATAATCATACAATACGGATCTCAATACTTAAACCCTAGCACTTGGGATCCTGTGCCCTCAACACCACATAATCATACCGACAACTCACATGCCAATTAGAGCCATTCTCACATGGAAGGCAACAAACAAGGGTGTGCGCCTATACTCGACAATACCAAAATACCTTCTATCCGATAAGGGTACGTGGCCACGTGTATGCTTGTGCAAGTGTCCTAATGTAGTTCTTACCAACTAGTAAGTATAAGGAACAGAACGGATATCACATATAATGTTTACATATGGATAGGATGAATGAAAACAACAGCTCATAATACAATGATATTAACAGGGGATCTCCAAAGATACCATCCTGTACTCCTAAACGTAAATATACAGAGGATCTCCCAGGATACCATCTCGTAGTCCAAATCATAAATGTGCAGGGGGATCTCCCGGAATACCGTTTTGTAGTCCCAAAGTAAATATCCGGTACAGGGGGATCTCATAGGATACCGTCCCGTAGTCCCAAACATAAATGTGGGGGATCTCCCAGAATACCATTTTGTAGTCCTATAGTAAACATGCATGGGATGGGGATCTCCCAGAATACCATTCCATAGTACCAAAGTAAATATGCAGCGCAACCAACAGTTGCATGACAACGGAAAACTCATACATCACCACCATACGTATAACAACAACAATGACAATAATACAAGGTACGTCAAGTGAATCTACTCAAGAACTGTAAATCACAAGGAAACGGTAGAACCATTTCCCAAGTAATAACCATAGAAAAGAATGTTAGGCATAAAGGGAACAGTTCGACAAAGGAAGAACTAACATGTTGCAACGATCCCACAATATATAAGCCAATAACAAAGAAGTCAACACGAGTCAAGTAATCCCAAATAAAGGCAAGTCAACAAAGATATAGGTTATCTAAAATCCTTTTAAGGTTGGACAATTACGAGGTCATTCGATAATTCAATTAAGGAAAGATGATCTCATCTTCACTTAAGAGTAAACAATTTTGGGAGGGATAGTAAAATTTCCAAAATATGACAAGTAGCTATGAAAAGGTATCATGACAATAGGAGAGGCAAAATTCATCAGTTAAGTCAAATAGGCAATGAGAGTGAATCATAAAGCAATTAATTCCAATTAAGCATGTAGAGAAGAAACTAGTAAAAGAGAAACTCAGTCATGTCAAGAACACATTTATACATAGTGAATATAAAGACCTAAGAACCCTAAAAGGTCAATTTTTCACAAATAAGTCCGAGCATGCACTCATCACCTCGCGTACACGGAGAACAATTAGCACAAAAGACTCAAATCCTAGGGGAAGTCCCCCACACAAAGTTAGGCAAGATACCTACCTCAAAGACAACAGATCGATACTCTAAAATGCACTTCTCGGGTGAAAATACCTCCGGACGGCCCAAATCCAAACAAAATAACTTCAATTCACCAATAAAAGACATAAAAAACTATTCTGGATCATAAAGTCTCAATCTTTAAAAAAAATCCAAAAATCGGTCCAAAAGTCGATCCCGGGCCCGCACCTCGGAACCTGACAAATTTTATAAAATCTGAATACTCATTCCTATATGAGTTCAACCATACAAAAATTATCAAATTCCGATACCATTTGGTCCCTTAAATTATGATTTTTCATTTTAGAAATTTTCTTCAAAAATCAACATTTTCCTCAACCCAAAACACAAATTAAATGATAAAATTGAAGATAAAATCATGGAATATGTTAGAATATAAGTGAAGAACACTTACCCAATCTATTTTCTTGAAAAACAACAAAAGAAGCCCGCAAATCTGAGGTTTAAAACCCAAATATGAAGAAATGACCGAACCCTCGACTTATATGATTCTGCTAAAACTTCCGCATCTCCGGACAAGAAACCGCATCTGCAGTACCGCATTTGCAAGAAAGGGTCTGCATCTGCGAACTTAGCTAACCAGGCTAGGGAATGCATCTGCGATATACAGCCATATCAGCGGCACCACAGAAGCGAAACGTGAAATTGCAGAAGCGAGATTTCTCCGCATGTGCGATCTCTGGACCGCAGAAGCGGCCTTTGCACCTGCGTGCTAGCCTCCGCAGAAGCGAGCAAGCTCCCAGGACTTCATGACCACAAAAACGGCGGGGCTCACGCAGAAGCGGAGCCGCACCTGTGCTCCAGGGTCGCAGGTGGGAAAACACCAGAAATCAGACATGTTCAAAACCATGCAAAACATCTGAAACTCGTCTGAAACACACCCGAGGCCCCTGGGACCCCGTCTACACACACAAATAAGTTTTATAACCTAAATCAGACTCGCTCGAGGTCTTCTATCATAACAAACAATACTAGAAAATCAAACTATGAACTTCCAAATCTTCCAACTTTAATAACTCGTGCTGAAACCAATCAAGTTAACCCATAATGATGCCAAATTTTGCAGACAAGTCCCTAATGACAAGACAGAGCTGTTCCAACTCTCGAAATCGGATTCCGACCCAAATAGCACAAGTCAACTATGGGTCAAACTTCTTCGTTTTCCAACATTCGCCGATTTGCCTCAAATTACTCTACGGACCTCCAAATCCAAATTCGGGCACGCCCCTAAGTCCAAAATCACCATACGAAGCTGTTAAGATCATCCAAAACCCATTCTGGATCCGTTTGCTCCATGTTCCAATTCCGGTCAAATTCTCACCGCTTAAGCTTCCAAAATTAGAGCTTTCTTCCAATTCAATTCTGAATCCTCCGTAACTGAATTCAACGATGCACGCAAGTCAATACAGATAATATAAAGCTTCTCAGGACCTTATGCCACTGATCGAAACTTAATTTCTCAAAACGACTGGCCGGGTTGTTACACTCTTAAGCTAAAACAGTAAAATAATTTTATTTAGACCAGCTTCTAAAGCATATTTCTAACGCTCCTCCTTGCTATTGAAGCTGAAAATTTTGAATTTATACCTTGTATACCTTTAATCGGAAGCGATTTTTTACATAAATCGGCCAAATGATCTTTGGACTTGCAGTAAATTAAGTTTATTTCTCTATTTTGATGCATTTCGTGATGGTCAATGAAATAAGTCGTCTCTTTTTTTTTTGCTTCATTTGTATATTGTCTTGAGGCTTGTCAACTTTCTTCTAGGTTTGCATTTTGCCTTGAGGTTTGTCCACTTTCTTAAAAATTTTATTTTTCCAAAATATTGACAACTTCTTCTTTGCCTCATTTTCACATATGTCCTATGTTGGAGGACTATTTGCACTTTGTAGATTATTTTGGCTCCATTTTTCATCTTCCATTTGATCAAATGAGAAGTTTTTACCTCTCATTTTAACCCTCAAAATCTCAAGTCCAGTTGCATTATAAATGAAGCAATATTTATCTTCAAAGGGTACTTTGAATTCTTTTTCCATTAGTTGTCCAACACTCAATAAATTTTGATCAATATCAGGAACATAAAGAACCTCTAAAATTTTTTAGTACCTGAATTTGTTGGGATTGCAAGAGTTCCTTTTTCTTTAGTAAGAATATAATCACCATCCCCAATTCTGACTTTCTTATTTTCTAATAGACGTGAATTCTTTAAAAAGATTTCTATCATACAACCACTATCACTCAACCAAAAATCAGATTTCTTGGTTGAAAGAAAAGTTGCCATAAACAAGTGATTTTCTTCTTCTTCATTGGAGACTTGGGCATCTACTTCATACTTTTGACATTTGTCGTTCGCAAATCACAGCTTCATTACCAAATTGGTTGCAAATTTTGCACTTTGCATCTGGCCTCGTCCAACATTTGAATTGTGGATGACCTTTTTTGCCGGAGTGCTAACAAGGTGGGTAATTTTTCTTTGTATTATTTCTCTTGCTTTGAGTTTTGTGGTTGGCTGCCAGAGCTCTTTCAACTATACCATCTTGCCTCACAAGCCTCCTTTCCTCTTGTGCATGTAATGTATTTAACAATTTTGCCATGGTAATCTTGGATAGATCTTTTGTTTATTCCAAGGTAGTTATGGTTGCTTCATATTTTTCAGGAACCGTAACAAGAATTCTTCCAACAATTCTTGAATCATTAAATTTAGTACCAAGCAATCTTACCTTTTTAACAATGCTAAGCAATAGATCTGAGTATTCTTTGACGGTCTCATATTTCTTCATTTTTTGCAACTCTAATTTCCTTATTAAATTCAATACCTTCATGCCTCGTGTGAGCACGTGATTATTGCCACACTTAAATTACTCCTATAAATTCCTTAGAATTAGGATTTTTCTTTGTTATTTGAATTAATTGTATAATTTTGTGCCTTGTTTGTATTTTTGTGTGCATTTTAGTTTCCATAATTCACAAAAAGTATAAAAAATAATATATTGGCATTTAGAATTCGACTTTATATTTTTAGTCAATTAATATTACTAAAACAAGAGAAAAATAACAAAAACAGTCTTTTACAATTTTAAATTTTACATTTTATATTTTTTGATCTAGTTTCCTCTTGAATTAGGAATTAGTTAATTAGTATCATCTTAGATTCAATTTGGGACTTTTATTTTACATAATAAAATTAGAAAATACAAAAAATAATAATAAGTAAAATACCAAAAATAAATACAAAAGGAAAGGAAAACAAATAAAAAAACGAGAATTAAAAAGGGCATGGTCTTGATAAAAGACCAATTCTTGGGCCAAATCCAACTCTAGCCCAAAAACCCCCTAAAGCCGGACCAAACCCCAAGCCCAAACGCCTTTACCCGGTCCGGATCCGCCCCCCAATTTTAGGCATCCATCAATCCAAGCCGTCCATTCCTCATGATCAGATGGCTCAAATTCGTTCACAATAATACATAAAATTGTCTGAAAATCCGCATAAACCCTAAAACACAAATCATCTTCCTCATACAACCCCCTCCCTATAACGCCGGTATAACGCCACCGTCACCCCGCCGTGCCTCCGCCATTTTCCTCCGTCTGCCGCGGGCCGAAAATTGCCTCTGCCGGCGGCGATGCTCCAAATTTCCCAAAAATTACACCATTGAATCCCCGTCCCCTCCTCTTTCCAAATCCCCAAATATCATCCCTCAATTCCTAGCCAATCTTCTCGAATATTAAATCTAAAAATCGGCCAAAACCTTAGTTCATCCAAACGGCCCCAAATTTTCACCACATAACCTCCTCGTCTCCCTCTTCACAAATCCATGGCCTGTTTCCCTCAAATCACCACCAAATCCCTCGAATTTCAAATCAAAAAATGGCCAGAAACTCTAATTCCATAATTTTGGGATTTCTTTTGATTTTGGGCCATAGTAGCCCTTAATCATGTGTTTTCTTATGAAAATACATGATTAAAGGCGGTTATGATCCAAATGTCAAAGAAATCCATCAAACTCAAGGTCTGCCCAAAGAAGCCGAAATCAGTGAGTTTTTCAACTCTTTTTTTTTATGTTCTTGTTTGCTTTGCTCTCAATTTAATTTGAATTCCAGTATTTGGTTCATGATTAGCTTAATTTTGATTTTTTGATTTTGACTGATTAAATGTTAGTTTAACTTTGATGAATTCGAGTTGCAGTATAGTTAGATTTTCTGTTAGTTCTATTTTGATTCAACTAAGTGTTTGGCAATTCTGATAAACAATGTGTTATTTGGTTTAAACACATGTATATTAGCTTTGCAATCTGATTTTGTTTCCTTTTAGTTTTTAGTTTAATTGTGTTTCAAATTTGTTTTGGGTATTGTTTGATTTTTCATGTGATTGAATTAATATTTCTGCTAGTTTATTTAGCTTAGTTTTAATTGTTTTTCAATTTAATGTTCATTTTCAAATTAATTAGGCTTAGGGTTTGGATATAGCTGAATAAATCACTCCTAGATTAAATATAGTTGAATTTAAACTAAGGCAAATGGGGTTTGGTTTGGTTTGTAATTTTAGGGGCAATCAAGGGTGGTTTAGGCATCCAAAATGGGTTGGTTTGTTAAGAACAAGTAATTTCAGCACTAAAATAACGGTAGTATAGGTATTCCATAGGCAGAAGAGCACCCTAGGGCCTTCTAGAAGGGGGCCTTAGTGTAAGTTTCTGCATTCTTAATGCAGTAACTTGGGCAACAAGCCATAAAATCAGGGTTTAATAATCAATTTCTGAAAATAAAAAGGGAAAAAATGGATAAACACTTCCAGAACATTCTGCCCCTTTCTTTGCCTATAAAAGACAGCCCTAGTGCCTTGATTAACAAGTTTAGAAGTCTGAAAATTCCCAAAATCCCTTCCAGCTTTAAATTCCCTCTAAAAAATCTCCTTCCTCAAGTCTGAAATCCAATTTTGAACCTCAACACTGAAGAGGTTCCAAATCTGAAATCATATAGTTGGAGAAACTTTCACTTTAGATCTTAATTTCTGCCCAAAAAACCCAAAAACAACAACAAAAAAAAATTTCAAAAATCCAAAAATGTTGAATAAGAATGTGTCGAGGATCCGGGTGCATTTCATGTGACGTGATCCGAAAACACGTTTTTAAACGATGTTCATTTTCGTAAAAAATAATTAAAAAGCGGTAAATAATTATAAAATTGCACTATAGGTTGAAGCATGTATAAAAATCAAATTTTAGCCATTTATAATAATTTAAGCGACCGTGCTAGAACCACGGGATCCGAGGGTGCCTAACACCTTCCCTCGGGTCAACAGAATTCCTTATTCAGAATTTCTGGTTCGCCGACTCCAATTGGGAAGCCGAAATTTTTCTCGATTTGGGATTCAAGTTAAATCGGTGACTTGGGACACTAAAAGCCAATCCTTTCCCAAGTGGCGACTCTTAAATAAACAAAATAATCCCATTTCGAATAATGTCACTTTAAATGGAAAAAATCCCTTATACATTTATCCTTCGGGGTAGGTGTGTAAAAAAGGAGGTGTGACAGCTCTGGCGACTCTGCTGGGGATGCGAACCCAGAATTTCGATTCAGGGTTCAAGAATTCGACCTTAGTATAATTGTTATATTTGGCTTTATCTGATTTTCCTACATGTTCCATGCTATATGTGCTAAATATTTTACCGTTTTGATATTTTGTGAATTGTATATATAAACTGTCACGAATCCCTTCCTTTTTCTGAGTCTTCTACATCATGGAGAAGGGTGCACTTCGTGTATCTTCTCTTCTGTTTAGAGTCTTTCCCAATTTAGAACGAGGTTTGGATAAGCTGCTAAGCCGGCGGAGCTTCTGTATCCCCGGTACGCTGCCTCCCCCTCGGCTTGAGTTGTCTGCTCGGGTAAGCCAGGTCTAAACCAATAAACCTAGGATTTAAACCTAGAAGACCAAAAACTCATGTGACGTTTGTTTGCATCATATGCATTTGATTTAGGGGACTCAACACCGGGGTTGGGTCCGTCTAAGACAGGTGACCTGAAATGAATTGACCATCCTGATGCATCTTACGTGCTACTTGCACATTCATTTGCTCGGCTTTGCATGTTGACCGGCTTGTCTAAATGAGTGAAAATTGAGAAAAATAAGCAGTGTTAGGACTAAGTGAGGATGACCATTTGTTTTGAAAAACCCAATGCCCAAATAGTACCGAAATATTGCCGGATTTTTGAAAATGAAAAAAGAAAAAAAGGAAAAAATATTTGAAAAACAGAAAGAAAATTATTGTTCAAAATAATTTTGATTTCGGCAAATCTGCCCGAACTACGCTAGTTTGATTCTCATCGGATGTGAGATACGTAGGCAACCCTCATCGGGTCCAACCTCCCTTTTGCAAAAATAGCCAAAAATGTTAAATTTTTTAGTTTTCGTCATAAATAAGTCGGGTGATGCCATTCTTGTTAAAATAAGCCGAATGTCCCCAAAAGGGCACCGGAAGGCTGGTTTTGCAAGAACAGCCACCCTGAGTCGTTTTTAAACGGTTGGCAGGCACAACCTTAAAATCTTCCTCCCGGAAGTGTTGAAAGGCCGTATTTGCAAAACCACGTCCTGGTCTTCTAAATAAAGAATTTTTGCACAAATAGCCATTTTTCCAAAATAAACCATTAAATTCCCCTAAATAAATGTGCAGGATGACTTCAAGTAACATCGAAACCTTCTCAGTCCTGAGCGAGATCCCCTTGAAACTCCATATATGGTGGCATGATATAGGAAAAGGAAGCAGAGATACTGTGGTCAAAAGTTTGGGTGGTCTAGTGGATTTATTGAACATCAAACCGAGGAAGGATATTATTCAGGCATTAATACCATTTTGGGACCCGACCCGTAACATATTCCGATTTTTAGACCTTGAACTCACACCTACATTAGAACAGATTGCGGGATACGCGGGTCTCAACGGGAACCTCTAAGGTAGATACCCATTGGCCCCACGACCGATAACCCTTCGTAGGTTTTTGGATTTGTTGAACATCAGCCGGGATATTCAAGACCCGCATCTAGCGGAAGGGTGTTGTACATTGCATTTCCTATATCACCGGTGTGGTAACCCAAAAGGTTTCGAGGAACCCAACACCGGCTTGACACATGCCGGAAATAAAGACAAATGGGAAGCCCGACGGGGATTAGCCTTCATGGTAGCCTTTCTAGGAGTGGTGGTTTGTCCGAGAAAAGATGGTCACATAGACCTCGGCCTCGTAGAGATGCTAGATGTTGCCATGAAAAAACCTACTAGCACAGTGGTTCCCCTGATTGTAGCAGAAATGTACCGAGCTTTGACCAAATGTTGGGAAGGCATGAAATTCTTTCAAGGTTGCAATTTGCTCTTACAGTTGTGGATGCAGGAACACCCCTATCACCGTACAGGCTATATGAACTACGGTTTAACCGGGTTGAGTTGTATTGCAGAATTTGGGACCCGAGTGACAGGTATTGAGTTCCCTGAAGGTACTGAGGCCTGGTCGTCATGCTTAAGATCCCTGACCGCAGATAAAGTTGAATAGGCTTATGGGTGGCTTCCTGCTACTGAAGTTGTATACACATCAGCAGAGGTCCCCTATATTCTTTTGATGGATATCCGAAGCATACAACCTTATGCTCCATACCGGGTTTTGCGACAACTTGGAAGATTCCAGACAGTGCACGATGATGAAGACCTGAGTGGGCAAGTCATTGAGTTAGGCCCGAAGGCTGCATTTCCTGAAGGCAGAATTTGAAAGATATGGAATGAGTGTCGGTTCCTCGAGCCTAAAACCATAGTACAGGACCAAGCTAGAGGCGAGGTAGATCCCAAATATCTGACGTGGTTTGGTAAAAGGTTTCAAATCCCAGAGAGACCCGCTAAAAGGCCACACGTGCAGCAATTCACCAATGGGGTCCAGGTTCATGGGATTGGCAAGCTAAGGAAAGGGAATACCGAGCTAAAATAGGACATTTGGAGCAACATGTTCGGGACCTCCAATTCGACAAGGGCATACAGGCTGCAGCCGATGAAGGAGATAAAAAGAAGTTAGCTCAGGAGAATGAAGCGCTCAAAGCCGAGATTAAGCAACTGAAAATAGATGCCAGGAACCAAGAAAGAAGTCTATCTGATGAAAGGTTGATTAAAGGTTTAAAAAGACAAGTCTTGGACTGCCAGGAAGAATTAGAAAAATCCGAGGGAAACATGGCAAGACTTCGAGCGCATTGGGCCAAGAAGACTGAAGAAAGAGCCCAATTTGTGCAACAAATGAAGAGAAACTACGAGGGAACCATTGCCAACATGAAGAGAAAAATGACTACCCTGGAAGAAAAGGCAGCTTGACGGGACAAAGAATTCCAAGCCGAGAGGGACCAGTGCTATGGGTTAATTGCCAAGATGGAAAAGGAAATAAACTTGCTGCAAGACCTTCACTTCTAGGACTCTCAGGTGCTAGAGGCTCGTACCCATCAAATAAGTCGACTCCTCCAAGAAAAAAAGGGCCGAATCAGGGAAAGGATCAGAAGCATTGCCAACTATATTGTCATGAAGTGTTAGGCCAGTGAGCAAATAGGTTGTACCACGTCCTTTGCCTCAGTGATGATATTTGTTCGCCAGGTCATGAATGATTTAGACCAGTTGCAAAGGGGTCTTGCACACAGGCCCGCGGCAATGCCGAATGATGCCCCGCGGGCCCCAGGATTTGAAGCATTGATGTATTCTTAGTTAATCGAGTCTGTATTTTTGCTTTTGTAATTTCCTTTTCAAGAAAAGAAAAAGAAATAGTCTATTAGCTTTTGTAATCGCAGCTGTTATTAATAAAAATTAAAAATCCAAAAAATGTGTTTTCTTATTTTTGCATTTATTTCAAGAACTATGCTTGGTCTGATTCATGCGGGGCCATGATACGTAGGCAATCTACATAAGATTCGACGGTAATCCTAAGAAAAAAAAAAAGAAGAAATACGAGGGAAGTAAATAAAAGGAAAAACAAGAGAGAAAAAGAAAACAGAAAGGGAGAAAATAAGGCATTGAGTGAAAACCATGGCCAAAGAAAAGAAAAATAGAAAATGAAAATAGATAAGCAGGAAAAGAAAATGAGAGAAAACAAAACAAAAAGAGAAAAGAAAAAGAGAGAAAAGAAATAAGATAAAAGCCGGGATGACGCATGCGACCAAAGCAAACATGTAGATATTCATTTAACTGTATAGGTGTATCACACTCCAATGTGTAGTTACCTATATGTTACTTGTTTCACACTAACCGTTGTTGCTGTCATCCCAGCTGAGCTTTTTAGAAACAGTGGTTGGTTTGTGGTAAGCTGGCCTCGCATCGATATTTCACCAGATCCAAAGGAAATACAGAGATGTCATCTGAAATGACTCTGCCTGCAGTCCCCACACCCGAAGACAACCCCATCTCGGGGGTCCCGGCCTCTGAATCCCTTACAGCTGAAGAAAATCGGATCCTGCGCCTGCGATTGATGGAAATGTGGGATGCTTGGAATAACGAAAAGGAACCTCCAAGAACTATCCCCGGATTCCCGGAGTTATTCCCTAGATCTGGAAGGGTTACCGCTATCCACATCAGCCGCCCAAATATTCCTCTGGGGCAACCTACTATGACTGGTAACTTCTTCGGAATACCCTCTGAGGCTCACCCCCAAGTGTGCTCATCTGGGATTGCTCCCAACATCTTCACAGCCCCACCATCCTCTGCAACAACCCAACCATCGCTACCGAAGCATGTTCTTGGCCCCTCGGTCTTCACATTCCAGAATCCCATCTTCCAGGCTGACCCTCCTCATTATCCTCAATACACCTACTCTCAGCCACCATATGAGCTTACGCCGGGGCAGGACAGGACCCCCAAGGCCCCAGAGTAGGATGAGATGGCAAAAAGAATGAGAAGCCTCGAGCAAAGCTTGAAAAATATGCAAGGCTTGAGCGGGCAAAAAAGTGCCTCCTATACAGACTTGTATATGTTCCCGCATGTACATTTGCCGTCAGGGTTCAAAACACCAAAATTTGAAAAGTATGATGGACACGGCTACCCCATTGCTCATTTAAAGAAGTATTACAATCAGTTACGGGGGGCTGGTGGCAAAGAAGAACTGTTGTTGGCATATTTCGGGGAAAGCTTGATTGGTATCGCTTCAGAGTGGTATATGGATCAGGATGTCTCGCATTGGCATATTTGGGATGATCTCGCCCGAGACTTTGTTTGACATTTCAGTACAATATAGAAATTGTGCCAGATAGGAATTCTTTGGAAAATCTAAAGAAAAAGCCCTCAGAAAGTTTCCGCGAATATGCAATTAAGTGGCGCGAATAGGCATCAAGGGTGAAGCCTCCAATGGATGAGGTGGAGATGGTCACTTTTTTCCTGCAGGCCCAGGAAGAAGACTATTTTCAAAACATGATGTCCGCCATGGGTAAGCCTTTCGCAGAGGCAATAAAAATCGGAGAAATGGTGAAAAATGGGCTAAAAACGGGTAGAATCTTGAGCCAGTCGGCCATAAGAGCAACCTCCCAAGCCATCCAAGGCGGGTCTGGAGGAATGGCAAAAGGCAAGAAGAAAGAAGAAACAGTGATGGAAGCATCGGAAGGAAGAAGATACCGGGCTCCTAGACCGGTGTTCTCAGAAAGAGCCCCTCAACGCTATTACCCTCACACAAATATGACTTATGCTCCTCAAACTTATGCGGTCATGAATGCTCAACCTTTCGGCCGACCGCAACCAAATGCTAATCAAAACCCACCTCCATTCCAAAGAAACCAGTCTCCTTACCAAAACCAATATAATCCTCGACCACCACAAAATAACTTCCACCCTCGGGAACTACCTAGACGACCAAATTTTACCCCGATTGGTGAACCCTACTCCAGTTTGTTCCCAAAGCTCATCCATATGAACCTACTACAGCCTATTCCCCAAAATAGGCTGAACCCAGAATCTTCAGCCTATCAACGGGGTTTCCATTGTGCCTATCATTGAGGAGTTGAAGGGCACAGTACTGGCAACTGCTGGATATTGAAAAAAGTTGTGGAAGATTTGATCGAACAAGGGAAAATAGTATTGAGGGATGAAAAAGCCCCGAATGTTACCAATAACCCTTTGCCCGCTCACAACAACGGGTCGGTAATCGGTATGATATGTGAAGATTGGGAATTTGATCCGGCCCTGAAAGCCATAATTGCTATTGTCGATGCCGAAAGGAAGCCCAAAGCAGCCTCGAAGCAAGAGGAAGGGGAAAAGAATAGCAAAATCACCAAGACAGAACCAGAAAAGAAAATTTATTTGAAAAAAGGAATACAAATGTACGTACCCAAGCTAGACTATGTGGTGCGGGGGACAATCAAACCACCTCAGCTGAGTTAGCCAGTGGTTATTGGACGCTTACCACAGGAGCCTATGACGAGCCATGCTACGGTACCATAGAAGTACAAGATTAAAAAGATCTTGGGAGAGCTTCTAGAAAACCCCCCCGTCGAGAAATATTCAAATGTAGAGTAGGTAAACAATTCCACCAGAAGGCGTTTCCCGCCTAAGAAGTCTGTGAGTGCTGAGGAAGCCGAAATGTTCTTTCAAAAAATGAAAATGGCCGATTATGAGGTGGTACATTTGTATGAGTCTTTTCTCAAGCCTAAGTACAATAAAGAGGAAGATGATGAGGTTTTCACGGCTGAAGAAAGTGAGGAAATATGTGGGGCAACGAGGAAAATGCTCTACAAAACCCACATGGTCCAACCGGGAGAGGGCACTAGCACCGCTGAGGTGCTATACATGGGACCAAGCGCCAAACTCCAAAACTGGAAGGCTACGCCATTCCCGATCAGGCGGGAGTCCCGGTAGATTAGCCCTGCCACTTTTTCTGCATCCTGAGTTATTCCAGGGTGTAACTCGGATGTTTCCTGTCTTTAAATTCCCGAATGTGAACCCTGTTATCCTCAAAATTCCAAGAAATGAAATAAATATTTCATCGTTCATTTTTCTTTATTCTTTCTAATTTTGCTATTTTTTCTCCTTCATTTCTTCTCTTTAGCTCTAATAATGCAGTTTTAAATAATATGACATGCTTGCGGACTTCATGCCTAGATCCCAAAATGCCGTTAGATTTCGAAATCATGAATCAAGATTCGAAATGCAAAGAAGGTAACCTTGAGGAAATAAAACAAAGAATTGGAACAATTGAAGGAAAATTGGTTCGCGGGTTGGAAAGGTCCATAAATTACAACAAAAGAGTGTACTCCGGGCACATCCGGGCAGTTGTACCAACAAAGAATGGCCCGCGCCTGTAACAAGAAAGTGCGTCCCAGGAATTTTGAAGGGGGGCATTCCCCCTCACAACCAGGAAGCAAAAGGAAAATTCGCTCCTAATTGGAAGAGTCCATACATCATCTGGAAAATATTACTGAGAGGAGCACTATATCTATGAGACATTGAAGGAAATGATCCTGAAACAATAGTCAATGCAGATGCAGTAAAAAGGTACTATGTCTAGACCTCTTGCGGCGACGGCTTTTGTGTAATTGAGATGACGAAGGCTTTCCTTCCCGCTACATCAAACACTATCAATCCATCATAAACTCTTTGATCCGGTTATGCTTTTTTGTTCACCCTCTTTGGAACCCGGAAGTACTATCAAAAAAAAAAAGAGAAAGAAGAAAAAAAAAAGAAAAGGAAAAGAAAAAAGAAAAAAAAGAAAAAAAAAGAAAAAGCAAAGGAGCTGTCACACCTCCTTTTTTACACACCTACCCGGAAGGATAATGTATAAGGGAGTTTTTCCATTTAAAGTGATATTATTCGAAATGAGATTATTTATTTATTTAAGTGTCTCCACTTGGGAAAGGATTGGCTTTTGGTGTCCCAAGTCACCGGTTTAACTTGAATCCCAAATCGAGGAAAATTTCGACTTCCCAATTGGAGTCTGCAAACCAGAAATTCTGAATAAGGAATTATGTTAACCCGAGGGAAGGTGTTAGGCACCCTCGGATCCCGTGGTTCTAGCATGGTTGCTTGAATTATCATAAATGGATAAAATTTAATTTTTATACATGCTCCAACCTATAGTGTAATTTTATAATTATTTACTGATTTTTAATTATTTTTTACGAAAGTGAATGTCGTTTAAAAACGTGTTTTCGGATCACGTCACATGAAATGCACCCGGATCCTCGACACATTCTTATTCAACGTTTTTGGATTTGGGTCGCATGAAATGTGTACCCGTATTAGGAAGGTAAAATTATTAAATAGCGCGCCTAAAGTGACTAACATCTTTTTAACTTTGCGAAGGGCCATGAAATTCGCTAAACGACACGCTCCGGATGCTAAGTATTTTTAATAAGCAATTATTGAGGGCCCCGCAATTTGTATATTTTTGTTTGGCGAGGCTCGTCTCACTTTTATTACTTAAAGGCCAACCTAAAGCAAACTAAGATTTTCTATTTTTATTTTTTGTCTCTAAACGAGTCTAATTAATTTGCATTTATAAACTCGGGCCACGAGTTCAAGTCCGAATTCAAACAAAAGGAAGGACCCTCTTAGTTTGAACCCGCTACCTAACCTAAAACCTAAATTCATATTGTAAATTAATTCCCTATATTCCTAATGTAGTTTTAAGATTTTAGGTCCCAACATTTTTGAACCTTAAGACATGGCCCAATTGTAATGCCAAGGATGCATAACTCAATCCCTAATCCTGGCCTTGAAATTTGGGCCTGATTATATGAATAATCAGCCTTCTGAGAGATTGCCTGCGTGGGGCCTCTTAAAGTTGGCCCAGAAGCTTAATTGTATCTACAATGGCATTCCTCCAGGACCAGGCCTGTTTAATGATGGATAGAGGTGGGCTCATAGTCAGCCCAAACGTAATGCCAATCATATGACTAAATTCACACAAAATACTAAATGATCAACGTAATTAGCCAAATCCTGCTTGTTTCATCATTAACATCTATAATTCTATATTTGGAGAGTTAAAAAACGAGGCAACGATTTAAACGTTTACTAAATCATTAATTAACATGAAACATCAAGGAAATAACAATCTGAGCGTAATGTAGCTATTTTTATTACCTAGATGGACTAGTCAAATTGTACAAGATGAGAACGACTGAATCACACGAAATACTTCCTGAGCCAGATTCATTTTATTTCTACACCTACACTATCTAAATCTAAGTCAATAGATCCTTACTCAAAAATGAGGACCTGGAATGCTGTTCTATAAAATCGACGGCCAAACTGTTTACCAAAAGAAATATGTTAAGCTAGTGATCAACCAACAATACAATGCAAATTAAGAGCCCTATGACAGTCCAAATTAGTTAAATCAGTCCTAATTATACAGTCCGGGTAATCAGTGATAAAGTTAAACTAACTTCTACAATTACACATATCGATTTATACTTAATTACAAATCATAGCAATTGATCTAAATATGAAAGGCAGTAGGCATGCAGTCTCCTAATGGAGCATGAAAGTTGTGCAATTACTTGTATTCACTTGCAAATAGAGGCTATACAGCTGCGTAGGAGCAAAGTGAGTACCTGGGAATTGAAATACAATAAAAAGGAGGTATCAGCAGCAGTTCAAAGCACAACTATGAATCAGCAGTGTCACAGTAGGAAATCAGTCAATGAAAATCAGGCTCAAATAGTAATACACAGCAGTAGAAGAGTCAATTGTAAACCCAGCAGCACCCAGGATCAGTTCTAACCCTTAAATTACCCGAAAAAAGTTTGAATACACTTCAAATCAACTTGAATTTAACCCAATAGCACTCAGAAGAATTCAGCAATCAGATGTTGAGCTAGAACATGTAAATCAATAGGCAAAATACAAAACATCCTAAGGTTTTCAATATAGCAGTTTTTTTTGGATTTTTTAAAGTTATTTTTTTTGTTGTTTTTGGGGTTCTTGGGCAGAAATTAAGATCTAAAGTGAAAGTTTCTCCAACTATATGATTTCACATTTGGAACCTCTTCAGTGTTGAGGTTCAAATTTGGATTTTAGACTTGAGGAAGGGGATTTTTTAGGGGGAATTTAAAGCTGGAAGGGATTTTGGGAATTTTCAGACTTCTAAACTTGTAAAAGAAGGCATTAGAGGTGCCTTTATAGGCAAGGACGTGCAGGAATGTTCTGGAAGTGTTTACCCATTTTCCCCCCTTTTTATTTCAAAAATTAGTCAATAATCCCTAAAGTCCAGACTTGTTGCTCAAGTTATGGCCACTAAACTATTGAAATGTACACTAAGGCCCTATTCTAGAATGATCTAGGGTGTTCTAGTCTAAACTACAGCATTCTAACCCATTTTAAGTACCTAATTACCCTTAAAATAATCCTAAAATTACTAACCTAACAAACTAACTCTAAAACTAGCTAACCCTAGTTCAAACTAACCAAGGTTAGTCAATCAAGGGTTAGCTTACTCAGCTATATCCAAACAAACAACAGAAAACCTAATAATCAAGTTAAGTAATGATTCTGATCAACATGAAACTGATTATTATCACACCTCCTTTTTTTACACACCTACCTTGAAGGATAAATGTATAAGGGAGTTTTTCCATTTAAAGTCACATTATTCGAAATGGAATTATTTTATTATTTTATTTTTTTAGAGTCGCCACTTGGGAAAGGATTGGATTTTGGTGTTCCAAGTCACCGATTTAATTTAAATCTCAAATCGAGGAAAATTTCGACTTCCCAATTGGATTCTACGAACCAAAAATTTTATGTAAGGAATTCTGCTAACCCGAGGGAAGGTGTTAGGCACCCTTGGATCCCGTAGTTCTAGCACGGTCGCTTAAATTATTACAAATGGCTAAGAATCTAATTTTATACATGCTCCAATCTATAGTGCAATTTTATAATTATTACCGCTTTTTAACTATTTTTACAAAAGTGAACGTCGTTTAAAAATGTATTTTTGAATCACGTCACATGAAATGCACCCGGATCCTCGACACATTCTTATTCAATATTTTTGGATTTGGATTTGGGCCGCATGAAATGCACACCCGAGTTTAGGAATATAATTTCATTAAAATCGCCTAAAGAGTCTAACGTGTTATTATTTTGGGGAAGGCCGCGAAATTCGCTAAACAGCCTATCCCAGATTCTAGGTATTTTAATTTATTAAGGGCCCCGCAATTTTGCATTTTTATTTGGCGAAGCTCGTCTCATTTTATTTTTAAAAGGCAATCCTAATGTAATCTATAGTTTTCTACTTAATGTGTCTCTAAAATAAAGAAAGCGCCTAATTAATTATTGTTGAGCTATTATACTTTCAGAAAAAAACGGGCATTGTAGTCAGCCCAATAAGGAAACATTGCCAATCTCAAAATCAACCTAGCCTGAAAGCAGGCCCAACCTTGTATTATTGTCACAATTGGACTGCTTGCTTGGCCCAGTTGCAGCAGAAAAGATGGTTCGGAGATCGATCCCTAACAAAGGCACAAATTAACGCCCAAATGCAAACCCAAGCGGCTCCAGCCAATTCCAGCGGCAATGGCCTTTTACAATCGTATTGTATTTTAATCTCTAGTTATAGAATTTCTTCCTATATTTATTTATTACCTCATTTATTTTATCAATGAACTCCCAACCTTTATGGAAAGTGATAGCCAAAATCTCTAAAGGTGATCTACTAAATACGACGGCAAGGAAAACAAACAATTAAACTAAACATATTTTGATTACTTTATTAATAAAAGCAGTAACATGCTGATAACTTGTGCTTACACCTTGTTCACGACTAATTATATGACCGAAGCAGAATGCAAAAAATTTAGACTAGGCGACGTAATTGTCTCACTAGCATAAACGAGTTAATAACCTGGATTCGTTTTATTCATGACTGACTATATAACAACGACAACAACTAGAATAAACTTTCAGCAATCCAGCAGTATCTATTAACCACTTGCAATAACCGCTGTTTTGATTTTTTTTTCTGTAGTTTTAACAGAACAAGGCTAGTAGAATCAGGTCCAGTTCTAATAAACAAGTGATGAATAAACAAAGATCTAACAACCCAAAACAATCAAGTATAGTTCGAATTTAATACAATTCTAGCAAAACTAAAATTAGAGCATTACTGACTAAGCTACAGGTAATCACATGGACGAAAACTTCATTTTTATTACTTCACATCACAGCTTCATCACACATGATTAGAATGTGTACCTGGAAGCCAAATTGAAAGGAACAGAAGAAGAGGATTAGAAACAGTAACAATTGACCACAAGCAGCCCGGAAATAAGATTAGAAATCAGGAAATGCTTAAATCAACCACAAAACAGCCTCAAATCATCAAAAATGCACCCAGAAATCACATACAGATAACCACTGACTCTCCAGTTTACTCAAACTAATAAATTTTAAATCAAATTGCCTTCAAATGCAGTCAAATTTCAGATACAGAATAGAATCAGAGAAATTCAAATTGTTTCCTGTTCCAAACAGACTAAGGAGCTGAATTCCTGACTCAAAATTGGAAATGAGCTGGGGAAAGGCAATGAAACAGTAGTGTTTTTAGTTTTTGTTTTGGTTTTTTCTATTTTTTTTGGTTTTTGAAGAACTAGATCTAAGATTCAGATTTGAAATTTAAATTGGAAACTCAGATTTTTAGAAATGATATTAAGGGGGAATTTTGGAGGTCCAAACTTGTCACTTAAGGCAAAGAGGCATGCCTTTTATAGGCAAACTTAAAATGGAAGCTTCTAGATCTTGTTCACACTTTTCCCCCTCTTTTATTTCAGATTTTACTAATTAGTCCCTAAAAGACTGACTTGTGTCTAAAGTCTTATCACTAAGTTATTGAAATTCTATTTCATACCCCAACTAGAAGGTTCTAGGGGTTTCTAATTCATGTTACTGCAGGGTTCTTATTATCTAAAAGCCTATATTACCCTTGATTTCAATCTGAATTACTAACCTAATATAGCTATAACCAATACTAATTTCAAAAACTTTAAAAATTAGTTATTGAATCCAATTAGTACTTAAACAAGACTGAAAATGAAACCTAGTTCATACTACTATCGATTAAACTAAATCGACATTAAACTAAGCTAATCCAAACAATAAAAAGTGAAAAACCAAAGAACAGGAACTAAAAACTGGATTAACTAACAGAAAATTCCAACAAAATCAGATAAAACTAAAGCTAAGCTAATAATGCCAGAAACATAATCATCAATATAATCAGATAAAGAAAAGGAAATCACCGAGTTTACTCATTCCTGTAGTTTAACTAGGTCAAAATCCAAGTTTATTACTTTTGAAAAAATATGGTAAGGAACCTAACACAATATCCCTGCCATGATTACAATTCGACTGAATAACAAAAATCGAGCAATAGCTATTATTCGAACACATCAAAATTTGAAAAATCAGAGTAAAGAGAGACGGGCAGAAGGTTGACTTATTCGAATGGAAAAAAGAAAAGAAGAGAGAAGTAAGAGCAATACCCAAAAGACTGTCCAAGCATCGAAGCTGTTCTTCAAACCCTTGATTTTGACCGAAAAGGGCCTCAATCACGTGTTCTCAGATGAAAACACATGACCAAGGTTCGTTTTGGTCTTAATCAACACCTAATCTGCTAATTCCGGAATTTTGACGTCTTTAGGGCTCACTTTCAAATCAGATTCGACGAGCTCTGTTGAGTTTCGAGGGTAACAGGTTTTGGATTTGGAGAGAGGGGAGAACAACGAGCATGTGGTGTAAATTTGGGGTCGTTTGGGCGGTGTCGCCGACGTAGGCGGCGGAGACAGCGACAACAAATTCGACCATTCAAAGGTCTGCGGTAGGATTCGAAAGGAGATGTGGGCAGATTCATGAAGAGTGCGTCGAGGCGGTACAGGGGTGTGAATTTGAGAGCCACCGGAGATGGTGGCATTTTCTCCGGCGGCGGAGCTGGCGGCATTACAGGAGAGTGTACGAGGAGGGAGAGGAATGTTTAGGGTTGTGAATTAGCTTTCAGACAATTTTATTAAATTGTTTGGGTTGATGAGGGTCATAGGATCATGGGGAATGGATGGCATGGATTGATGGACGCCCAAAACGGCATCGTTTAGGGGGGGGCGGATCTGGACCGGGTCATGGGATGGGGCAGACGGGTCGTGGCAGGGTTTGGGGTGGAAATAAACATTCTAAAAAAAGCCCAAATTTGATCTTCTTTAATTTACTCTCTTTGTCTTCTTTCTTTTTTTATTTCACTTTGTATTTTATATTTTGTTTTCATTTTGTATTATATATTTTTTTTATTTTTCTAATTTTGCAAAAATTAAAATAAAGACCTAATATATTTCCAAAGTTAAACTGACTAATTCCTAAAGTTTATTAAATTCTATTTAAAGGTAAAATCATGACAAATTCGACAATTAACAATTAAAATGCAAAAAATGGACTATTTTTATTATTTTCTTTATATTTTGTCCTAAAACAACTTAACCCATAATTAACCTAAAATATGAAATTAAATCCTAAATGCAAATGCCAAGTGTATTATTATTTATATTTTATATGAATTAAAATGTACAAAATTCAAAAAAATGTAAAATAATGAAAGAAAAAATTATTTTGTTTGAATTTTTTAGGAATAATTCATTTAGGGCAAAAATCACGTGCTCACAGCTGCTCCTCTTTGCTCGGGAACACGCATAGTTCTCGGGCAAAGATAAGTGAGCGGATACGAGCGATTTTTGCCCGTTTGAATATTCCGTGTGAAGCATCTTTGAAAAGTTTGACAGCACCCTGCTTCAGAGGTTGCCTACATATCCTGGACTAAACATGAATTAGGTCAGTGTAGTTCGGGAGGGTTTGGTAGCTAGGACTACCAGGAGCTATGATTGCACTGTTGTTGCTGCTGCTACTGCTTGTTGACCTCCTTATTACACCAAATGGAAAATCAAAGCTAAGCTAGCTATGCCTATCAACTATGAGTTACAAGATTCCTATCTATAATTCTTCTTGAAACTTGATCTTGAGTCTTAGCTGATTTTTCTGTGGACTTCGCTCTGAATCTTGATGCTCACAAGTTGTAGGTGTTTACTTCTTTATGCAACATTAGGTCAAGATAGGATCAGCGAAGCTTGTGACTTCAATCGGATTTTGAGCCATCCGCGCCCTTGCTTGCTTCGCATTTGAGTTCATTTCTTCTTTTCTTGATTCTAGATTGAGACTCATTCCATTGGTCATCTCGCACATTGTATCTTTAGATCAACCTGCTTAAGATACCAAAACAAACAAACGAACGAAATTTTCTGCCCCAGTTTTCACTAGGAAAATTTCGTGAGTTAGTTGTGACACATACATAAGCAATTAAGTCAGGATTGTGTATCTCTGTGAATGACTCCAGGTTATGCTAGAAGATGACCGGGTTATGCTGGAAAAAGAAAAGGGTCTCGGGTTATGCCGGGACTTGGGAAAAAATAGCTCCTTGGGTTATGCTAGGGAGATCCTCGGGTTATGCCGGGATTTGGAAAGAAAACGCTTCTTGGGTTATGCCAGGGAGATCCACGGGTTATGCCGGGATTTGGAAAGAAAAATATCCTTGGGTTATGCCAGAGAGATCCTCTGGTTATGCCGGGATTTGGAAAGAAAAAGCTCCTTGGGTTATGCCAGGGAGGTCCACGGGTTATGCCGGGATAAAAGAAAAGGCTCCTAGGGTTATGCCAGGGAGATCCTCGGGTTATGCCAGTGTTTGGAAAGAAAAGGCTCCTAGGGTTATGCCAGGGAGATCCACGGGTTATGTCGGGATAAAAGAAAAATCTCCTAGGGTTATGCCAGGGAGATCTTTGGGTTATGCCGGGGTTTGAAAAGAAAAGGCTCCTCGGGTTATGCCAGGGAGATCCACGGGTTATGCTGGGGTTTGGAAGGAAAAAACTCCTAAGGTTATGCCAAGGAGATCCACGGGTTATGCCGGGGTTTGGAAAGAAAAAGCTCCTAGGGTTATGCCAGGAGATCCACGTGTTATGCCGGAGTTTGGAAAGAAAAAGCTCCTAGGGTTATGCTAGGGATATCCACGGGTTATGCCGGGGTTTGGAAAAAAGGGGCTCCTGGGGTTATGCCAGGGAGATCCACGGGTTATGCCGGGGTTTGGAAAAAAGGGGCTCATAGGGTTATGCCAGGGAGATCCTCGGTTTTTGGCCGGGGTTTGGAAGGAAAGGTCTGTGCTACTATGATTTGTTTTTCTTTTGCGGTTTTCATTTATATTTCTTTCTTCTTTCTTCTTCTTCTTTTCTCCTTCCTTTCTTTTCTTTTTATTTTTACCTTTTTAATTAGCAAAATGCATGAAAGAATTTTGGGAAACTTCCCTTTCTGTCGCTTTCCTGTTGCAACGCTGTTTCGCGTTTATTCCTTTTTGGGTCGCACCTGCTTCTTGCACGGTTGCTCTGAATAAGACTTGTTTTCAACAAAGAACAATTTGTTAGTTTGAAACGGTGGTTGATTTTGTGGCCTTGATCATCCCAATTGCTTGATCCCGGCCCCATTTTCGTTGAGAACTTTGCTGCTTGTTGGCTTCGAGGGTAAATTGCCTTTTAAAACCGACAGGATTCAACTTTCAGGATTTCATTATGACTCGCCCATGTGGGCTCTGGACTTTTCACTTCATTCTTCCCTCGGGACCTTTGTCTTTGACTTTCTTTCTTTTCAAATGTCTTTGCTTCGAGAACATCAAACACTATTGTCAGTCGGGATTGGCCTGACGCACTCGCTGAGGCCGGGCATTTTCTTCGACTCTGACCAGGCGGAGCCTGATAGAACCAATCCTTCCACCTTTCCTTGTAGTAACTCCGGAATTAGTGTTAAACCGAAAGGGATTCAAGGAAGAAATATACAAAAGGCAATCAAATGAGTTTAAAGAGAAGCATCCCTTTCGGAGGAAAAGAAGGACTTATCTGGGGTGTGCATGCTGGCTTCAAATGAACATGACATGCTTCTTGGAATGGATGCCCCACCCATACAAACTTTCCAGCTTCTCGTGAACCCATTGATCCGCATTTCAAAACCAGGGAACCTTGCCAGGACTCTTTTAATGATGAGATGTCTTCTTTTCGGCCGACAGCGCCCTTTGCGGGTTTTCGCCAATCGACCTCTCTCATTTATCTTCTCACCGTCGCCCGATAGTGCTCTTTGCGAGTTTTCACTAAGAGGACTCTCTCATTTTTAGTTTCTCTACTCACCGTCGCCTTATGGTGCCCGAAGGTTTTCACCGATAAGGCTCTCTCATTTTATTTCTCTCAATTTGAATTGCATCGAATTCCAACAATGTTGTTTTTTACTTTCCTGCTTTTGTCAATTGATCGGAAGGACTTGGACAAGGTCTTTGGGTAAAAAGAATTTTGGGCGGAAGTACAACTTTGGAACCATTTCGGCGACTTCAGGATCGAACCATAATATCACCTGCCCCAGTTTCAAATTTTGGGGGAAATTGGGATTTTTGTTTTGGTGTGACTGAACCTCAGCGAGAGGCTGCCTACGTATCCTTTCGGAATCAAGTCAAACGTAGTTCAGGGAAACTTTGTTTTTGTTTATGTTTTTGGTTTTGTTTTTATTTTCTTTTTATTTTTCTTTTTCTTTTCATCATATTTTCTTTTTCTTTTCATCATATTTTTTCTTTTCTTTTTTCTTTTTCCCTTTTTTTTCTTTTTCCTTTTCGATAATTCTTCCGGGTTCCAAAGAGGGTAACCAAAGAAAAGTAACTGGCTCAAAGGATTTGCGAATGATTGATGGTGTTTGGATAGCAGGAATGAAAGCCTTCGTCATCTCAACTGTGTAAAGACATCGCCGGAGTGAGTTTAGACATAGTACTGCATCTGCATTCATAGCTGCTTCGGGGTCATTTCTTCCGATGTCGCCCAGATACACTGCTCCTCTTGGCGATATTCTCCAATGATGTATGGATCAATCTGATTAGGAGAAAACTCTTCCTTTTGCTTCCTGGTGATGAGGAAGAATATGCCTTAACACTAGTTGCCCTACCTCAAAATTTATAGGCGCGGGCCATTCTTTGTTGGTACAATTGCCTGTAACAAACTGCAGTCATCTGTTTCAATTAAGGTCAACGTTCCCTACGAGTCTAGACCCACTCACTGTCCTCAAACTCTGCTTTAGTGACGGACCTTTCCTAAACCACGAACCAATTTTCTTCAGTTGTTCCGATTCTTTTCTTCTAATTTTCTCAAACTTAAATTCTTTGTATTTCAACTTTTGATTCATTATTTCGAAGTCTGACAGAGTTCATGGGATCTGGGCATGAAGTCCGCAAGCATGTCAAGTTATTTGAAGCTGCATTATTAGAATTGAAGAGAAATAAAGGAGAAAACATAGCAAAACTCTGAAAAAATAAAGAAAATAAACGATGAAATATTTATTTCATTTCTTGGAATTGGGAAGATAACAAGGTTGACATTCAGGAATTTAAAGACAGGAAACTAAAGAAAACATCCGAGTTACACCCTAGGATAACTCGCGATGCAGAAAAGGCGGCAGGACAAGTCTACTGGGACTCTCTCCTGATCAGGAATGGCGTAGCCTTCCAGTTTTGAAACTTGGTGCTTGGTCCCATGTATGACACCTCAGCGGTGCAAGTTCCCTCTCCTGGCTGGACCATATGGGTTTCGCAGAGCATTTTCCTCATTGCCCCACGTATTCCCTCACTCTCTTTAGTCGTGAAATCCTCATCATCTTCCTCTTTACTGTACTTAGGCTTCTGTGGTATGTGTCTAATAACCACTGGCTCATTCAGCTGAGGTGGTTTGATTGTCCACCATACCACATAGGCTTGCTTGGGTACATCGATTTCTTTTTTCGATTCTGTCTCGGTGATTTTACTCTTCTTTTCCCCTTTCTCTTGTTTCGAGGCTACTTGGGCTTCCTTTCCGCTTCAACAATAGCAATTATGGCTTTAAGCGCTGGATCGAATTCTTTGTATTCACAAATCATGCCAATCACCGGCCCATTGTTGTGAGCGGGCAAGGGATTATTAGTAACATTCGGGGCTGCTTCATACCTCAATACTATTTTCCCTTGTTCGATCAAATCCTCTACAACTTTTTTCAATGACCAGCAGCTGTCAGTACTATGCCCTTCAGCCCCTGAATGATAGGCACAATGAACACCTCGTTGATAGTCTGGAGATTCTGGATTCGGTCTGTTTTGGGGAATAGGCTATAATAGGTTCATCTGGACGAGCTTCGGGAACAAACTGGAATATGGTTCACCAATCGGGGTAAAATTTGGTCGCCTAGGCGGTTCCCGAGGGCGGAAATTATTTTGTGGTGGTTGGGGGTTATATTGGTTTTGATAAGGTGGTTGGTTTCTCTGGAATGGAGGTGGGTTTCGGTTAGCTTGTGGTTGTGGGCGGCCGAAAGGTTGAGCATTCATTACCGCATAAGGTGGAGGGGCATAAGTCATATCTGTGTGAGGGTAATAGTGTTGAGGGGCTCTTTCTGAGTACACCGGTCTAGGAGCCCAGTACCTTCTTCAGCCCGATGCCGCCATGGACATTTCCTCTTTCGTCCTACCCTTTGCCATTCTTCCAGACCCGCCTTGGATGGCTTGGGAGGTTGCCCTTATGGCTGACTGGCTCAAGATTCTGCCCGTTTTTAGCCCATTCTCTACCATTTCTACGATTTTTATTGCCTCTGCAAAAGGCTTACCCATAGCGGACATCATGTTTTGAAAATAATCTGCCTCCTGAGCCTGTAAGAAGACAGTGACCATCTCAACCTCATCCATTGGAGGCTTCACTCTTGATGCATGTTCACACCATTTGATTGCATATTCGTGGAAACTCTCTAAAGGCTTTTTGTTTAGGTTTGCCAGGGAATTCCTGTCTGGCACAATGTCTATATTGTACTAAAATTGTTGGACAAAATCTCAGGCAAGGTCATCCCATATATGCCATCGAGATATGTCCTGATCTATGTACCACTCCGACGCTATGCCCACCAAGCTTTCTCCAAAGTAAGCCATTAGTAACTCTTCTTTTCCACCAGCCCCACGCAATTGATTGCAATACCTTTTGAGGTGAGCAATGGGATCGCCATGTCCATCATACTTTTCGATTTTTGGCGTCTTGAATCCCATAGGCATGTGCACGTGAGGGAATATGCACAAATCATTGTAAGAAACACGCTTCTGCCCGCTTAAACCTTGCATCTTTTTCAGACTCTGCTCTAAAGTCCTCATTCTTTTGTCATTTCATCCTGCTCTGGGGTTTTAGGGGTTTTGTCCTGCCCCAGTATGATCTCATATCGTGGCCGAGAGTAGGTATATTGAGGATAGTGATGAGGGTCAGCCTGAAAAACTGGATTCTGAAATATGAAGACAGAAGGGTCAAAAGCATGTTTTGGTATCAATGGTTGGGTGGTTGCAGATGATGGCGGAGCTGTAAAGATATTGGGAGCGATTCCAGATGGGAACACTTGGGGATGGTCCTCAGAGGGTGTTCCGAAGAAGTTAGCAGTCATAGTAGGTTGCCCTAGTGGAATATTTGGGCGGCTGATAGGGACCGTGGTAGCACCTCCAGATCTAGGGAACAACTCCGGGAATCCGGGGATAGTGCTTGGGGGATCCTTCCCGTTGTTCCAAGCATCCCACATTTCCATAAAGCGCAAACACAGGATCCGATTTTCTTCAGATGTATAGGATTCAGAGGTCGGGATCCCAGAGATTGGGCTATCTTCAGGTATGGGGACTGCGGGCAAGGTCGTTTCAGATGACATCTCTATTTTTCCTTTGGATCTGGTGAAGTATCGATACGAGGCCAGTTTACCACAAACCAACCACGGTTTCTAAAATACTCAGCTGGAATTGACAGCAACAAACGGTTAGTATGAAACAAGTAACAAATAGGTAACTGCACATTGGAGTGCGATGCACCTATTCAGTTAAATGGATATCTACATGTTTGCTTTGGTTGCATGTGTCATCCCGGCTTTTCTTCTTATTCCTTTTCTCTTTTCTTTCTCTTTTTGTTTTGTTTTCTCTGCTTTTTCATTTTTTTTATTTTTTAGTTTTTTTTGCCATGGTTTTTTCTCTCAATGCCTTATTTTCTTCTTTTGCATTTTTTCCCCTCTTTCTTGTTTTTCTTTCATTTATTTCCCTCGCGTTTCTCTTTTTCTCTTTTTCTTAGGATTACGATCGAATCTTATATAGATTGCCTACGTATCATGGCCCCACATGAATCAGACCAGGCGTAGTTCTTGCAAATAAGGTAAATAAGCTACTTTTTTTTGACATTTTGAAAGAAATGCTCTAAAAGTGTAACTACCCGGCTGGTCGTTTTTGGAATTTACGCCCCGATCCCCCATTAATTGCCTTCCCTAAGTTCATTTCTGCTATTTTGGTTTGCCGGGAAGTTCGGTATTAGGATTCGGAGTGTTTTGGGACACTTAGTCCCTAGATGGGAGCTTAAGAGTTGAAGAATGGTCCGTATTCGGAACAATGTGAAGACGACCTCAGAATGGAAATCCGATGGTTCCGTTAGCTCCGTTAGGTGATTTTGGGGTTGGGGGCGTGTTCGGAATGTAATTTGGAGGTCCGTGGCTCATTTAGGCTAGAAATGCCGAAAGTTTGTATTTAGGCGATTTCCGGTTGATAGGTGAAAATTTGATCCGAGGGTCGGAACGGAATTCTGGAAGTTGCTGTAGCACCGTCATGTCAATTGGGATGTGCGTGCAAAATTTCAAGTCATTTGGACGTGGTTTGGTCGAGTTTTTGGGCGAATGTGTGTTTTTAAAGTTTTGAAAGAACTTAGGTTTGAATTCGATGTAATTTGAAGATTTTGATGTTAGTCGAGGTGTTTTAATAATTGGAACAAGTTTGAATAGCGTTATAGGGTGTATTGGTATTTTTGGTTAAGGTCCCGGGGGCCTCGGGATGAATTCGGATGGCTAAACGGAGAATTTTTGGACATAGGAAGATTTTTGGCTTGCTGGTTCTGATATTTTCGCTTCTGCGGTCTTGGAGCCACAGAAGCGGAGCCGCATAAGCGGCCAGGAAGCCGTAGAAGCGAAAGTGGCATTTTGGTCAGGAATCGCAAAAGCGGATCCGTGTTCCGCAGAAGCGGAGTCGCTTCTGCGACAGGTAGACCGCATAAGCGGTTTTGGTCCACATTAGGAGAACCGCAGAAGCGGTTCTTTTTCCGCGAAAGCGGAACCGCAGGTGCAATTTTTTGTCTACAAAAGCGGACCCAGGCATTTTTAAGTTATACCGCAAAAGCGGTCATTCTCACAGCAAAAGCGGGACCGCAGAAGCGGACCCTGGACCGCAGAAGCGGAAAATGGCCTGGACAGAATGTTTAAGTTATGGAAATGGGACTTCGTTCCCACTTCCCATTTTTAACGATTTGGAGCTCGGTTTGGGCGATTTTTGGATAGA
>MU778339.1:260721-292328 GCA_026770625.1 Nicotiana glauca
CAGTTGAGCGACCGTGCTAGAACCACGGAATTCGGGAGTGCCTAACACCTTCTCCCGGATTAACAGAATTCCTTATACGAATTTCTAGTTCGCAGACTGTAACAGAGTCAAACTTTCCTCGGTTCGGGATTAAACCGGTGACTTGGGACACCATTATTTTCCTAAGTGGCGACTCTGAAAAAATTAAAATAACTAATCCCGTTCCGACTGTCCTTAAATTGGAAAAAACTCCTTCCTTTTATTATATCCCTTCCCGAGGTGTAGTAAATAAAAGGGTAAGCGGTAAAAAGGAGGTGTGACAAACTCTACTTGCATTCTCAACTCGCGCTGAAAAGCTCTCAAAAAGTGCAATGTAAACTGAGTGCCATGATCCGTGATGATATAAATAGGTACACCATGCAAACGACAATCTCTATGGTGTTGATATGAGCCAACTTCTCTAAAGTATAGGAAGTCATAACTGGAATAAAATGCGCTGACTTGGTCAACTGATCGACAATCACCCAAAAGGCATCAAACTTCCTCAAAGTCATAGTAAACCTACCACAACGTTTATAGTACGTTGCTCCCGCTTCCACTCAGGTATATCAATCTTTTAAAGCAAACCACCCAATCTCTGATGCTTATACTTGACCTATTGACAATTCAAACACCATGAAACATACCCAACAATGTCCTTCTTCATCATTCTCTACCAATAATGCTGATTCAAATCACGTTGCATCTCGTAGCACCAGGATGAACTGTGAGCCTCCTCAAGCATAAAGTCTCTCAAGCCATCGATATTAGGAACACAAATTCGACCCTAAAGTAGCAATACACCATCATCACAATTATTCACCTCCTTAGCACCACCTCACAATACCGTATCCTTAAGGATAAGCAAATGAGGATCATTGTACTGGCAAGACTTAATTGCTCAAGCAAGGACGACTATGAAACAACACAAGCAATGACTCTACTAGGTTCAGATATATCCAATATCACCAATCTGCTGGCCAACACCTCAATATCTTAGCTAAAGGCTTCTCTTCAACTAGAATAAATGCCAAAAACCCCATACTCTTCATCTTTCTACTCAAGGAATCTGCTACCATATTTGCCTTCCTTGGACGATGCAAGATAGTGACACATAATCCTTTAACAAATCCAACCACCTCCACTGCCTCACATTCAAATCCTTATGCTTGAACAAATGCTGAATATTCGGATGATTCGTGTAAACCTCAAAAGATACACCATACAAGTAGTGCCTCCAAATCTCGGGCGTGTGCATAATAGCTGCTAACGCCAAATAATAAATCAGATAGTTCTTCTCGTGGGGCTTCAACTAGCGTGATGCATAGTTAATAATCCCATCGTCCTTCACCAACACAAAACCATGGCCAATGCGCGAAGCATTACAATATAAAGTATATATACTCGATCCTAGGGGCAATACCAAAACTGGAGAGGTACTCAAAGTAGTCTTGAGCTCCTAAAATCTCTCCTCACATTCGTCAGACCATTTTCCACAAAGCGATGATAGAACCCAACCAAGCGTTAGAAACTCCTAATTGCAGTAGCAGTAGAAGGTATGAGCCAACACTACACTATCTAAATATTCTTCGGGTTAACCTTGATTACATAATTAGACACCACGTGGCCCAATAATTCCATTGAATCCAAACAAACATCACACTAGAGTAAATTAGTATACAATTTCTTCTCCCTCAGAATCTGAAGCACCATCCTTAAATGTTACTTGTGCTCCTCCCTACTATGGGAATATACTAAGATATAATCAATGAACACAATAATGAAAGAGTCCAAATAAGGATGGAACACACTGTTGATAAAATGCATGAAGGTTGTTAGGCCATTATCAAACCAAAAACTCATAATGCGGGTAACGGGTCCTAAAAGCCGTGTTAGGAATGTCTGAAGCCCTTGTCTTCAACTGATGGTAACCCGATCTCAAGTCAATCTTCAAGAAAACCCTAGCACCTCAAATTTGATCAAAGAAATGAGAGGCAGTGGATGTTTGTTCTTGATGATAACCTTTTCCAACTTCTTGTAATCAATACACATCCTCATGTGACCATCCTTCTTCTTCACAAATAATATCGTTGCACCCCAAGGAGAAAAACTCGGCATCCCCTATCTAACAACTCTTGCAACTGATCCTTCAACTCCACCGGAGCCATATAATATAGTAGAGTAGATATGGGCTAAGTGTCCAACACCAAATCAATACAAAAATCCATATTCGTATTGAGAGGCATTTCCGGTAGGTCTACAGGGAACTATCTGGAAACACCACAAGGACTAAATTAACAGTAGGAGTATCAACATTACATCACTCACAAAATACAGATATGACAAACACCCTTACCTAACAATTCGTTGATCCTTCAGAAAAGAAATCACACAACTAGGAATATGACCTAAAGAACCCTTCCATTCCAAGCCCGACAACCCTGACATAGCTAATATCATGGTCTTAACGTTACAATCAAGAATAACATGATACGAGGATAACAAATCCATACACAAAATCACATAAACTTCCACCATATTAAGCAATAAAATATCAACCCAAGTCTCATAACCCCTAATGTAACAACACAAGACCAATACACACGATCTACAACAATAGAATCACAAACGGGTGCAGTCACACGAATATGGATATCAAAGAAACCACGAGGCATATCCAAATAAGGAAAAAATATGATGAAACTTAAGAATAAGTGGAACAAATTTGAAATAATGTTGAAGCATTCCTGTGGCACACTAAAACAATAACTGTGATCACACCATCTGAAGCAACTACCTCTGGCCTACCTGGAATGCATAAGAATGGGCATATCTTCCACCTGACTAGCTTCCTCCTCTAGGATAGCGTCGAATAAATTGGTCTCATCCCTAAATAACTATGTAGGAAGTGTAGCTATTGGTGATGTGATGCACTATTGAGAAGCCTAGTCGATCCCTTTTGAGATGACTCAGGTCTCCACACCCAAAGCAACCCTCATCTACTGAGGTTGCTAGCTCTATGACTACCCTGGGGAGCTAATTAACACGCGAAGAAACCTGAACAAATGGATCACCATAAGAACTTTGAGCATTGTATGAACCATGGCTGACTGAAGAACCACGATGAACTTGAGGGGCTGACAAAACATGCTTGAAAGGAAGGCCTCTATTACATTGTCCCTGGCCTACAAATGAGGCACCACCAAAACCACCTGAGCTGCGGGTCCTCTTGGCATCCTGCTCCTCTGTCTCCTGTAAACATGTGGTTTTTGACTCACCCCAAGATTTTTTATATTTTAGCGTAAATATTTAGTTTTGATCTAGTATCGCTCTCTTTATCTTATTTTATCTAAAAAAACAAATTACTACAAAAAAAAATATTTTCCCTTATTCTAGCTAGTTGATATTTTAGTTAGTTTTATTTTTGAAAAAAGACCAAAAATAGTCTTGGCATTTTATTTTCCAAAAAAAAAATAAGAAGAAAAAGTTCAAAAATATTTTACATTTTGGTATATATTGAGTAGTATTTAAATGTCATTAATATAGCAATTATGTGTGACGACCCAAAGGGTCATCGCAGTATTTCTCCCTTTTTCGCCCTTCCGAGGCCTTGGAAACCTTGCTTTTAGTTGCCTTGATTTGTGTGCGCAGTCCGGGCGTGAAGCCGGAAAATTTATGTTAAAATATGTGAATTCTGTGAAAAATTAGAAGAATTTTGGTATTAATATTGATATAGTTGACTTTGGTCAGCATTTTGGGTAAACAGACCTGGATCCGTGACTTGACGATCCGTAGAAAAATATGGGACTCGGCATGTGCCCGGAGTCAAAATCCGAGGTCCAGAACCCGGGTAAAAGAATTTTTCTGTTAAATTATTTTCTGGAATTATTAAGGAAAAAATGGAAATGAAAGTGAGTTAGAAAATATAGGTATCGAGCTCGTATTTTGGTTCCGACGCCCGGTACAAGTCTTAAATATGCGTTAAGCGCAATCTGTGAAATTTGGTCGAAATCGAATGTCGTTTGACGTGTTTCGGACCTAAGTATCTAAAGTTGGAAGTTTATGAACTTGAAATGAAAAATGATGATTTTGAGGTTTGATTATTTGATTTTGATGTTATTTTAGCGATTTGATCGCTCGAGTAAGTTCGTAGGATATTATTGAGTTAGTGTGTGTGTTTGGTTGGGAGCCCCGAGGGCTCGGGAGTGATTCGGAGGTGGTTCAGGGTAGTTTTACAATTAGAAAACATGGAAGATTTTCTGCAATTTTTGCACAGGTCCGTTGTTCTACGTGAACACGACCTTGTCTCGCGTTCGCGGTGCCTCGTGCCTCAGCTTTCTTCGCATTCACGGAAGCCCACCGCGTTCGCACTGTTTTGTCAGCCCCTTCTTCGCGTTCGCGTGGCTTAAACACATCCGCATAGTACTGGTGACCCATCTTCAACGCGTTCGCATACCTCCCCTCGCGAACGCGTAGACCAACTTGNATAGGCGATTTTCTAGCTTCTCTTTCTCCATATCTCCTTGGGTAAGTATTCTTGACTTCATTATCTCCTAATTCTTTCGTCTAAACATTATTTTCCTAGCCCTAAATCATGAATTCAAGGTAGAAAATGGGGGTTTTGGGTAGAACTAGGGCTTGGGGAATTTTGAGTGATTCAACCTCAATTTGGGGTCGAATCTTGAAACAAATTGCATATTTGAACTTGTGGGGTTATGGGTGATTGGGTTTTGGTCCGAACCTCGAGTTTGCACCATGTGGGCCCGGGGTCGGATTTTGATATTTTTGGAAAAATGCTAGGAACTTCATTTCTAGGCTATGTGGTGATGGTTTTTGAGTTTTTATTGATATTGTTGAATTAATTATGCATATATATCATTATTTTTGGAGTCGGATTGTAAAGGAAAGGAGGTATTGGAGAGTTGATTGCTATTCTTTGGACGGAGGTAAGTATTTGTTCTAACTTTGGCTTGAGGTAATAGGATTAGGATATTATTTGTTACTTGCTATGTGAAGTCGGTGTATAGGCATGGTGACGATTATCTATGCACCTGAGTCTAACATGACCGTGAGTCTTATTTGTGATTGATTCGGATTTCGTGATGCACCTTCTTGATTAATTGATAAGATTAATATAACGCGAATAGATAAGGAAGGTTTGTGATTGGTTTGTCATTTGGAGCATTGGCTCGGACTAGAAATTGATACTCGAGAAATAAGTAATTAAGAGAGGAAGTGTTGTGATTATTCCCTTGCCGGGATTAAAGTATTTATTGTATCCTACCTTGCCGGGACGTGTAGTTATTGGGTATTTCCTTACCGTGATGTTTTGTTGAATTTTGTTGTTGATATTGCTCCCCTGACGGGATCTAATTGGATGGTTTAATTCCCTTGCGTGGATTTCTTCCACTATTCATTACTTCCTTGCCTCTTTTGTTGATGCTGTTGAGCGAGGAATTATATCGGAAGGGTCGGGTTGCACGCCGCAGCACTAACAAATATAAAATCGGAAGGGTCGGGTTGCATGCCGCAGCACTAACCAATATAAAATCGGAAGGGTCGGGTTGCACGCCGCAACACTAACCAATATGTAATCGGAGGGTCGGGTTGCGCGCCGCAACGGAGTATGGATCAAGTATATTGTTTTTGTATGTAGGGCTTTCCTGTGTTTTCCTTATCAGTTGTTACTGTACGGTTTCATTTCTTACCCGATGATTTCTATATTTAAACCGTCGTACCCCACAACATGCTCCCTTCCCTCTTAGTTGTCTAAATTCGTGTATTTCCTGTTATTACACGTATATCTGTACAGGTTAATTGTGATAGGTCCTGTCTAGCCTCATCATTACTTCGCCGGGGTTAGGCCAGGCACTTACCAGCACATGGGGTCGGTTGTGCTGATTCTACACTCTGCGCTCTTCTGCGCAGATTCAGGATTCGGACCGCAGTAGCAGCAGTGGTGCGGGTGTTAGCATTCAGATCCGCGAGACACTGAGGTAGCTTGCAGGCGTCCGCAGGCCCGACGTCTTCTCTATCCTTACTTTATTCTGTTGTCTCATGTGTTCGAGACAAACAATTATATGTATTTTTTTTCAGACCCTTGTTTCAGTATTCTATAGTAGTCTCTGAGTAATGACACCATATACTGGGTAGAAGTCTAATTTGGAATTTCGTATTTCAGTTTTCAGTTATTTAAATATTTTTAAAGTCTTCCGCTTTATTTTAATGTTTCCATTGCTATATTGTTTAAACGAAATCGGTGATGTATTTCTAAATGTTCGGCTTGCCTAGCTCCGACAGTAGGCATCATCACGACTCCCGATGGTGGGAAATTCGGGTCGTGACATTATGTGTCTTCTCTATATATTTTTATTATCTTAAATATACTAGTATATTTTTAAAGTTATTTTTAATTCATCTTTAGAATAAAGAAAAGAAATGAAGAAAAAAGAAACCCAAAAAGACACGGTCCAACCCAATTACCCTTAGCCCATTCTTCCAAACCCATTAGCCCACTTAAGTGCAAGATTTAATCCTAGCCATCTATTTCCTTCTAATGCAATGACCATCATACTTCCCACCTCCATATAAAATTACCAATTATAGAAACCCTACCCCAAGTTTTTCAATACCTACACTCTTAAGAGGAACGACGGCATCTACCTAACAAGAGAGAGGGCACCTCTAATTCCCAAGGAAGCTTCAGCCATTACCCATTCGTCCCCATCTCTTAACAACACCTTATCCCCTTCTTCTTCCTCATTGACTCACTAACCATTACCCGTTCAAAGGCCAACTGAAAACTATTCTAAAACCAGCAAAATACCATGAAAAGCATTACCAAAAGCTCCTCCAAAACAGCCACAAAGATCTGCCGTGAAATAGCCCAAAATCAGACATAAAAACAATCCAAAACTCTGTGAAAATCGGTCTGAAATAGGAGCTCAAACGCAACACAGAACCAGCAAAAACGCACCAAAATCCGCTTCCACAGGAGATCCGAAGCAGCTCCAAAAACACTCCAAAAAGGGTGGATGTTAAGTGAGGTTTCCGTTTAAACTTCGGCGAAGTTTTCCAGCAAAGTTTCGAGGTTCAGTCAGTGGTCGAATTTCTGTGTTTGTTCGATTTGGGAAATACAGATGTAATATTTAAAGCAACATTTCTCAAGTATGAAAGGTTCATTTTCTCATTCACTTCTTTTATTAGTTATGCGTGGTTAATTCTTGTTTTAAGAGTGATATTAGTATTTTAATTGCAAAGGGGTAGGACATATAAACATATTGGACGCCAAATTAGTATTTTAATTGCAATTTGGCTGTCGTAGCATTATATTAATATGTGTTTGATAATTTTTTTGATTTGTCATTGGGAGATCTGTCCTTTAAGTAATTGTCTTTAGAAGCGTATGAATTTGTCAGTGATGTTTAATTTGATTAATCTTTAGTCATTTGCTTCAGTGTTAAAGAAGTACCCGTAACGAATTAGTTAATTGCTTTAGAAGTGGAATTTAGCCGTTGTCTTTTTAGGGGTTCATTTCTTAATAAGTTGTAATTTACGTAGTTTCTATTTGGGAATTAAATGGGATACAATAGCTAATTTGTAATTTGTGATTTCAAAGTAGTTTAGAAAAATACATAATTATGAATATTCGTAGTTTGTTTTAGTTGAGTAAAGCCCCTTTGGAATAAATTGATGTGCGCCATGCCAAACAAAAGTGACTATTGCATGGCCCTCGCTTTATTTAATCTTGAATTGATCCTTAGATTCCGAGGCGTGCCATTTAGCAAATTTCATGGTTATCGCAAAGTGCAAACGCGTAGTTGCTTTAGGAGCGTGTTTAATAATATTAATTTTCTAAATTCGGGTGCGCATTTACGTGACCCAAATCCAAATCTCAACGATGTTAAAATATGTCAAAAACCACGTGTGTATTTATGTGACGTGGTTCGAGACGTATTTTAACGACGTTGCAATTCTCTTTAAAAATAATAATAAAAGCGGCTAAAAGTTAAAATTGCACATAGGTTCAAAAATGCATTAAAATCAGATAATAGACCAAATTATGACAGTTAAGCGACCGTGCTAGAACCACGGAACTCGGAATGCCTAACACCTTCTCCCCGGTTAACATAATTCCTTACTCGGATTTCTGGTTCGTGGACTGTTAAACAGAGTCAATAATTTTCTCGATTCGGGATTCAACCGGTGACTTGGGACACCATAAATCTCCCAAGTGGCGACTCTGAATCTCTTAATAAATGAATCCCGTTTTGATTGTCACGTCAAGATGGAAATAACTCCCTTTATTATACCCTTTGGGGGTGTAGTAAAAAAGGAGGTGTGACATCTCTGGCGACTCTGCTGGGGACAAGAACCCAGAATCTCTGGTTCATGGTTCAAGAATTCGAGCTTAGAATAATTGTTGTATTTGGCTTTGTTAATTATCTGATATTTTTACATGTTGGGCTTAATGTGTAAAATGATGCTTTTACTGGTTTGATATTATTTGAACTGTACATATAAACTGTTACAAAACCCTTCTCTTCTTATCTTCGCGGATGTGCTCGTTGGTCGAGACTCCCTATTCTGTTAGTGTCATACCTTAAAGTAGGAAAGAGGCCGGACAAGTTACTAAGCCGGATGACCTTTTGGTTCCCGGTATGTATCCCTCTCCTCGACTCAAGTTGTCCGCTTGGGTACACAGTCTAGAACATATACCCAGGTTTTGAACCTAGAATAACTCAGCCTCATGCCGGATCCCTAGTAGGAACGCTTATCTGCATCATGTGCATTTTGACTTAGGAGACTCAACACAGGGGTTGGGTCCGTCTAGGACAGGTGTACCCAAAATAAAAGGCCATCCTGATGCATCCTAAAATGCTACATGTTGCAATCTTCAAGGGTAAAATGGTCATTTGGCGGATCAATGATAGCTGAGGGCAAATAAAAAAAATAAAAAAAAAACAATGAAAGAAAAGAAAAAGGAAAAAAAGAGAGGATGAAGTGTGAAAATAAAGCAAGTAGGCCCCAATTTTATTTTTGTTACATTTTTATTAAGGAAAAAGACAAAAAATATATACACGAAAAATTCAAAAAGATTGTACTTTTTCTTCATTTTCAGAAAATCAAAAACCAAAAACAAGAGGAAAAGAAAATCCAAAAAGATTTTGCATATCATCATTTTTCAAGAAAAAACAAAAAATATGTTTTCTCTACATTAGTTGTTTTTAATTCTCAGCCGTATCCAATCTGCCCGAACTATGCATACCTGATTCTCGTCTTTCGGGGCATGATACGTAGGAAACCCACATAGGGTTCGGTCTTCCTAGAAAGCTTAGGTTTTTGGCTTTGCGGGATCTTAGCCAAATTTTACACTTCTAGCCACCTTTTGGCTAAATAAGTTTTTGCAAAAATAATCTCAACCATGTCTTGCATGTGTCTAATAGAGAATGTTATTGTCTCACATAGTGTTGGTTTAAGTTTTCTCATACAGGTGTGAATTTACTAACCGGAGTTTGAGCAGGACAGATACCCCAGGACCGCTGCATTCAGGAGTTGCTTAAGGAGATTTATTTTTATTTTTATTTTTAGTTATTTTTGAGTATGTTTTTTTTATATCATCGTTTACTTTCTAAGTTTTGTATAGTGATGTCAAGTTTTTGTTATTGTACTTTTTATTTTATATTTGACAATGTGTGGTGTAATTCAAAAATTCAAAAAAGGGGAGATGTTGCATTATATATTTCCGTTATAAGTCTTCTTTAAAATACTAGTTCAAGAAATTAAAAAAAATATTTTTGAGGTGGTTTTTCCTTTAGATAATTAATATCTAGGACTTAAAATAAAAATTGTTTTTATATTTTCTTTACTATATTACGACCAAAAATTAAAAAAAAGAGTATATTTTCTTTTAGTACCTCTTTAAAAGTTTTTCTTTAAGGTGTTAATTCCAAAATCCAAAAAGATTTTTTTTGAGGTGTTTCTTTGAAAAATTAGTGGGGAAAAAAATAAAGAAAAATTCTTTTTATTTTCACTAGAACTTTAGGATATTGTACATAGAAAATAAAAATACTTTATCTTTTATTTATCATTAGAATTTCGTTGGGCAATCAAAATTGAAATCTAAAAATATTTTATTTTATCTTTTTCGTTGCTTGTTTCGAAATCTTGCGTCAGGATATCGAATGAAAATTCGAAATGTGTTTATGTGGTTTATTCTTTAGATTTCCTTCTTAAAAAAAACAAAAAACAAAAAGAAAAGAAAATCAAAAAATATTTTTCTTCTAGGATTTTTCCTTAATAGAGTATTTGTTTCAAAAGAAAAAAAAAAGAAAGCATGCCCGTTAAGCTTGAGTTTAGAATAGGTCAAAATTTATTCCCGAACTACGTAAAGATCTGATTCATGCGTGGTCATGATACGTAGGCAACCTACATAGGGTTCGATCGAATCATTTTTTATTAAGAGAAAAAGAAAAAAAAAAAGAAAAAAGAAAAGAAAAGAAGAAAGAGATGGTGAAATTATGGGCTGTGTGAAATGAGAGGGAAGAAAAGAGCGATAATCAGAAAGAAAAGGGAAAAAAATGAGCGAGCTAAAGAAGGGCGAGGAAAGAAAAGAAAAGAGAAGATACAAATGAACAAATTGGGATGACACCAACTGACCTTTGTACCCTCGAAGTCATTTTAGAACCAATAACTGTAGCTAGGTGCATTGCACGTAAAGTGAAATTATCTTATGTTAAATGCCCTAACGCTAACGTGATGGCTTCATTTTGTTGTGTTCATAGTAGAAAGTGGTTGGTTTGTGGTTTTAAAGTGGTAACCCTCCTCTACAACACAAAGTCAAAAGGCAATGGCAGACAACAATAGAACTGAGTTGGTTGATACCGGTGCACGAAAGCAGTTGGTTGAACGGGATAATGGGTTGGTTGAAGAGGTACGGATGTTAAGACAGCATGTGGCAGACATGTATCAGGCCTGGATGACTGAAAAGGCACCACCCCAGCCACCACCGATTTTTTCAGATGTTGCCCTTACCTAAATTTCGGGCACAATGCCAGACGATCCTCCATACTCTCCAGATACGCCCGCTTATCACAGCTTTCCCAACCACCCTAGTAGCTCCATCACTCGTCCCCCAACTATCTCTTCCCAAAAGTGCCCTCCTGTCACATCCGTTAACCTCAATAATGAATACCTGCTCAAAGTTTGTGATGCTCGATATTACCCCTCAGCGGTGGCCCACAAGTTTCCCAACTCCTACAAGAAGGGCCCACGGGATGAGCCTCATGCTAAAAATGAAAAGGTTGCAGAAAAAGTAGGGCAGGATGAGATATCCATGAAGCTGAAAGGCGAAGAACAATCCTTAAAGAATGTGCAAGGGATGGGAGACCAGGGTAGCATGGCTTGTAAAGAACTGTCTGTGTCCTTTGACGCTCGCCTACCCGCGGGGTTCAAAGTGCCAAAATTTAACTTGTATGATGGGTGTGGAGATCCGATAGCTCACCTGAGGGTCAATTGCAGTGAAATGAGAACTGTAAGAGAGAAAGATGGCTTGTTGATGGCATATTTCAGTAATAGCTTGACTGGGGTAGCTTTGGAATGGCATAATCATCAATATGTCGGTAAGTGGCTTACATTGGGTGACATGGCTCAAGATTTTGTGTGACATTTTCAGTAAAATAAAGACATTATCCCAAACCGTCCCTCCCTATCTCATATGGAAAAGAAACCCAAGGAAATATTTAGGGACTTTTGGCTCAGATGGAACGAACAAGTTGCTCGAGACAGTCCTCCCATTGATAGAAAAGATGTTGCTGAGCCCCGCCAACGACAGGATCCAGTGGGCATTCTTGCTAAATGCTTCCAGCCTCAATATCGACCCTGCGGATATCCTTGTCATCCTCCCCACTGCTACTTCTCTCCACAGAACCTCCAAAATTGTACATCACTTTCCCGATACCCCATCCACAATGCACCACCATATGCTCCACATCCACGAGGCCCGCACCACGTCCACAAATGCCTTACCCACCCCCACAAGCCTACCAAAACCCTCCTGGATCAGGTTTCCGGCCCAATCAAACATTTAAAAATGAGAGGTTGCAGAGAAAGAAAACATTCACTCCATTGGGAGAGTCATATGCCAGTCTGTTCCAGAGGATAAGGAAATTGGACATGTTGGAGCCGATTCGGATAAAACTGCCAAACCCTCTTCCAAAGAAGTTTGATTTTTCTCAAAGGTGCGCGTATTGCTTAGATGCCTCGGGGCATGATATAGAGAAGTGTTGGAGTCTTAAAGGAGCAGTCCAGAAGCTTATTGATGTAGGGGACATTACCGTGCAAAATCCAAATGCAGTAGATACTATCCAGTCCATTGCCTGTTCATAATGAGACATGATTTGTGTGGAAAACGAATATAAGAACTATTCTGAGATCCTCGGAGGGCCATTTACCGCAAAGCTTTCAGCATTGTCACTCTTGGTTCCGGAAGTTGATCATAAGAACGAGCCGACTAAAGGGACCCAAAAGCAATTTGCTAAGGACAATGAGATGAAGACTTGTGAAGGTTCAAGCAATGTTGATTTTGAACTCGATGGCTAAGATGTCGTGCTTGGTAATTGGAAAGACGTTCCATCTCTTGGCCAGCCGGAGAGGAGCTTTGGTGGTTTATTTGTCGTCATTTCTGTTGTCCGGGTTATTTTCAGGGTTGTAATTAGGATATTGTCTTATGCTTTAAACCCTTCTATCCTTTTATTTTGTCTAGTTCCTTTGGTCGCAGTATCTCATTTAGTGTTGTTTAGGTTTGTTCTAAGGGTTGTACCCCAGTTTATTGTTCAAACTCTTTCACCATCTGTCTAATGCAATTCTCTGTTTTTTGTTATTTCTAGTCATTTCTGTTTAGTTCTCTTCTCCTCTTATAGTTCTTTTTGTGCTGGTTCTAGTGACATGACATGCACACATAATTCTGAACCTGGTTTTAAAAGTTAGTTTAGTTGTGAAGCAATGAAACAATGTTGAAGATTTAGGGATATTTGAGGGAAATAAGTAAAGGCACTTTGAGATCATTTGAAGCCCGAACCATGTGAAACTGGGGCAGATAGAACATAAAGAAACCCTAAAGGCATGTTTGCCAAATTGTCCGGGGCGTTCGTGGTAAGGAGAGTGAGAGTGCTGTCCAATGATGCTTCGTATTCAACAGATGTAGAAGGCGAATGTGTGGATATGGTTACCAAGTCTGGTACAATCAAAAGATGTTGCGAATGTTTTCTGTGATTTGTTTAACTGTGTTGTTTGTACTCGGCATGTTTTGAAGACTGGAATGACGAAGGCCTTTTGTTCTGCTATCTAAATACTTTATCCTTCGCTACCCCTTTTTGAGCCTTATTTATCTTCTTTCATACCCCTCTTTCGGAATTAGTAGCAAATATCAGAAATACAAGAGGGAAAAATAAGTAAAGGAAAAAGAGAAGAGAAACAGAATGAAAAGAAAGAGAAGAAAAAAAAAGAAGAAAACTAAATAAAAAAACAAAACAACAAAAAAGAAAGAGGAAGAAAAAGAAAAGAGAAGTCACAACAACAAAGCAATTCATATGGCCTGAATAACGTTTGAATTGATTTCGAAAGGATACGTAGGCAGCCTCTCTCTGAGGTTCAGTCATACCAAAATAAAAATTCAAAAGTCCCCAAGCAAGAAACCGGGGCAGAGGTTGTGGTTGTTGTGAGAAATCTGATTCCGAAAGTTGTAATTTTGAACCCATGTTGAATTGTTTTGAGCCTTTGATCCCCTTTCTTTTTAACCCTATCCAAAGGCCCCCATTATGATCCAAAGAAAGACCTTCCGATAATTCTTCAATAAATGCCAAGTAGAGCAAGTAGAGATGATTCATGGCAGGGGCAGCACTCCGGTTCAAACAAAGGAAATGAAGAATGAGAAAGTCCTGTTGTTGAGAACCCTCAAGGGTACCACAAGGAAATAAAAACTGAGAGAAATAAAAAATGAGAGAGTCTTATTGGTGAAAACCTTCACTGGTACCATAAGGCGACGATGAGATGAGAAAAAGACCAAAATGAGAGAGTCTTGATGGTGAAAACCCTTCGGGCACTACAATTCGGATAAGGATTGTGAAACAGATTTGATAAGCGAAGCACTGAAGCCCAGTTTCACGGTTTGGGGGTATAACTGGAGTTGAACATTAGATTTGCATGACAGAATATTTACAGTTGCATGTCATGGTTATTAGAGTTGGTATCCGCATCTGATAGGTTTCTACTTTGTAGCTTTCCTGTTAGGAATCATCTCTTTCCTTTGTCCTTTACTCTGTTCCTTTTGTTTTGTTTACTTCCTCCTCTTGAGTATGTTTGATCATAACGAGTGAGAAATGACTTCAAAATCTGCCACCAAGATTTTCAATTGAACAAAACGGGATCTGGTGAACACATCAAAGCGTCATAAGTTAGGAAAGAACAGCAGGCACACTGAGTCGGCAACAATCAACATGCTTTGGGATCCTTGTGAAATGCAAAGGCTTGGTATATGTCAATTCATGAATGATGCAATAAATGAAGGGTTAGGGCGAATAGATCAAAGGTATTTCCTATGATAAGCTTGATAAAAGGTTCTTAGACTAGTGACGAACAAGATATTCCAAACTGAACTCAAAGTTATCATGGCAAATGGTGGAGCTGTAGACCTCAAGGATCGGACCAAGGGTTTGAGCCAAGAAACAACAACATACATCTTGAGTGGGTGGCAATTGACGTTCTTTGGGATTCGTGTGAAATACAAGGGTTTGGTACATATCAATTCATGAAAAATGAAACAAGATGGAGGGTTTTTGGAAAACAGATTAGAGATATTTTCTGTGCCAAGGATAACAAAGAAAGTGGTCATAAACAAGCAAGGTCTTCGAGTGGAAATCAGTCATCATGGGAAGTGAAGGAGTAATCTCCCTCAAAGACTCAAGGCCATAAACCGACCACCATTTTCAAAACTGACAAATTTTTCTTTGTTTGCAGCAAGAACAAAGCAGTGCAAGGAAAGTGGTTCAAAAAAAAGGGGGAAAGAAAAGAAAAAAACAACCAAAAAAAAAGAAAAAAAAAACAAAGAAAATAAAAGAGAAGAAAAAGAAAAGAAGAGAAGAGCCGACAAAGGGAAGTTTCTCAAATCTTTGCCTTTATTTGTCTTGCTATTGTGAATCTTTCTCCTAAGAATGGAAACCTAGTCTGATGAATTTTCTCCTAGTATATAAATCTTAGTCTGATGATTTTTTCTCCTAAGATAACAAAAAAAAGGGACCTCATCTGATGAATTTTCTCCTAGGATCAAAATCTTAGTCTGATGAATTTTTCTCCTAAGATAGAAGACCTAGTCTGATGAACTTTCTCCTAGGATCAAAATCTTAGTCTGATGAATTTTTCTCCTAAGATAGAAGACCTAGTCTGATGAACTTTCTCCTAGGGTAAACATCTTAGTCTGATGAATCTTTCTCCTAATATAGAAAACCTAGTCTGATGAATTTTCTCCTAGTCTAATGAATCTTTCTCCTAAGATAGAAAACCTAGTCTGATGAATTTTCTCCTAGGGTAAACATCTTAGTCTGATGAATCTTTCTCCTAAGATAGAAGACCTAGTCTGATGAATTTTCTCCTAGGATCAAAATCTTAGTCTGATGAATCTTTCTCCTAAGATAATAAAAAAAAGATAGAAAACCTAGTTTGATGAACTTTCTCATAGGATAGAAATCTTAATATGATGAATCTTTCTCCTAAGATACCAAAAAAAGAAGAAGTAGAAAAGAGACCTAGTCTAATGAATTTTCTCCTAGGATCAAAATCTCAGTCTGATGAATTTTTCTTCTAAAATAGAAGACCTAGTCTGATGAACTTTCTCCTAGGATAGAAATCTTAGTCTGATGAATTTTTCTCCTAAGATTAAAAAAAAGAAAGAAAAAAAGACCTATTCTGATTAACTTTCTCCTAGGATTCAAATCTTAGTCTGATGAATCTTTCTTCTAAGATAGGAAACCTAGTCTGATGAATTTTCTCCTAGGATCAAAATCTTAGTCCGATGAATCTTTCTCCTAAGATAACAAAAAAAAGCGACCTAGTCTGATGAACTTTCTCCTAGGATCAGAATCATAGTCTGATGATTCTTTCTCCTAAGATAGAGAACCTAGTCCGATGAATTTTCTCCTAGGATAATATTTTTTTTTATTATAAAAGAAGGGAAGTCAGAATTTGAAAAAAAAAAAATAAGAAGAAGGGAAGTCTGGATTTGAAAAAAAAGAGGGTCAATTTATAGTTTTCTTGAAATCAGGGGTCCCGCCTGGAGAATAGGGTCAGTCTTAACTTTATTCAAGCTTAGTTTATAGTTTTCCTAGTCTATTATTTAGTTTACTCTCATCATTGCATCAATAGTATAAGTGGCTTACAATTTTGCTAACAACTCACAAATGTTCCTAGTGCAAACTGGGACAGAAAAAATTTCTTTTGTTTTGTCTTTTTTGTTTTAGAATCAGGCGCCCACCTGGAGAGCACAGGAAGACATTTTAAGCTTCAAGGGAAAACAGTTTCGAAGAAAGAAAACTTAGGTTTCAAGGGAAAGTAGTTTCGAAGGAAGGCATTTTAAGTTTCAAGGGAAAGCAATTTCGAAGGAAGACAACTCAAGTTTCAAGGGAAAACAGTTTCGAAGGAAGACAATTCAAGTTTCAAGGGAAAGCAGTTTCAAAGGAAGACAACTCAAGTTTCAAAGGAAGACAGTTCAAGTTTCAAGGGAAAATGATAAGGTGCAAGGGAAAAAGTGTCAAGTAACAAGAGAAGACGGTTCAGGTTCAGTAACCAGGCGCCCACCTAGAAAAAAAGGAATTCAATTTAAAATGCAATTCAGGTCAGCAAGAAAAGAAGCTCGCATCAAGAATGCAAGTCAGCAGTCCGAGATGATCAACAGAAGTTAGTCACAATCCAGAATAAAAAGAAAGAATAAAACAAAAAGAAAGACAAAAAGTGAATCCAAATGCAGAAGTTAATGAAAGATGTGAGCTGCTCAAGACAGGGCTGAGCCAGAAGTTCTGCATGTCCCGTCTTGGTTTGAAAAACTGAGGAAGAATGAACTAGCACCTGCGGCTAACAAGCATCAAGATTCAGATCAGGGTCCGCATGAAGAACCAACCAAGACTCAACATCAATCTTCAGAAGACTCATAGATAGGAATCTTGTAACTCGTAGCTGATAGGCTTAGTTGGTTTTTTTTCAATTTTGATTTTTGATGTAATAACGGGATAGCGGAACGGAGCCTCGGACGGAACCTCACTCGACTCTCATCCTCTTCACACACTTCATCATCTCATTCACTTCTGAACTACACGTGGCCTGATTTCTTTATAGCCAAGGATATGTAGACAGCTCAGATAGCAGGGCTCGATCACATTCTCTTTTCTTTTAGCTTTTGGCCTCTTTAAATAAGGGTCGGGTCAAAAAACTTGTCTAGTCGTTCTTTGTCTGAAAATACTTCGTATTTCCAGTCAAAGAGGTGCAGCTGTAGACATGTGATTTTTGACCCTCCCCAAGATTTTTTATATTTTAGCGTAAATATTTAGTTTTGGTCTAGTATCGCTCTCTTTATCTTATTTTATCTAAAAAAAAAAATTACTACCAAAAAAAAAATATTTTCCCTTATTTTAGCTAGTTGATATTTTAGTTAGTTTTATTTTTCAAAAAATACCAAAAATAGTCTTGCCATTTTATTTTCCAAAAACAATAAGAAGAAAAAGTTCAAAAATATTTTACATTTTAGTATATATTGAGTAACATTTAAATGTCATTAATATAGTAATTATTTATCTTCTCTATATATTTTTATTATCTTAAATATACCAGTATCTTTTTAAAGTTATTTTTAATTCATCTTTAGAATAAAGAAAAGAAATGAAGAAAAAAAAAACCCAAAAAGACATGGTCCAACCCAATTACCCTTAGCCTATTCTTTCAAACCCATTAGCCCACTTAAGTACAAGATTTAATCCTAGCCATCTATTTCTTTCTAATCCAATGACCATCATCATTTTTACCTCCATATAAAATACTCAATTATAGAAATCTTACCCCAAGTTTTTCAATACCTACACTCTTAAGAGGAACGACGACATCTACCAAACAAGAGAGAGCTCACCTCTAATTCCCAAGGAAGCTTCAGCCATTACCCATTCGTCCCCATCTCTTAACAGCACTACTTATCCCCTTCTTCCTCCTCATTGACTCACTAACCATTACCCATTCAAAGGCCAACTGAAAATTATCCTAAAACCAGCAAAATACCATGAAAAACATTATCAAAAACTCCTCCAAAACAGCCACAAAGATCTGCCGTGAAATAGCCCAAAATCAGACATCAAAACAATCCAAAACTCAGTGAAAATCGGTCTGAAATAGGAGCTCAAACGCAACACAGAACCAGCAAAAACACACCAAAATACGCCTCCACAGGAGATCCGAAGCAGCTCCAAAAACACTCCAAAAAGGGTGGATGTTAAGTGAGATTTCCGTTTAAACTTTGGCGAGGTTTTCCGACAAAGTTTCGAGGTTCAGTCAGTGGTCGAATTTCTGTGTTTATTCGATTCGGGAAGTGCAGATGTAATATTTAAAGCAACATTTCTCAAGTATGAAAGGTTCATGTTCTCATTCACTTCTTCTATTAGTTATGCGTGGTTAATTCTTGGTTTAAGAGTGATGTTAGTATTTTAATTGCAAAGGGGTAGGACATATAAACATACTGGATGCTAAATTAGTATTTTAATTGCAATTTGGCTGTCGTAGCATTATATTAATATGTGTTTGATAATTTTTTTGATTTGTCATTGTGAGATCTGTCCTTTAAGTAATTGTCTTTAGAAGCGTATATGGATTTGTTAGTGATGTTTAATTTCCTTAATCTTTTGTCATTTGCTTCAGTGTTAAAGTTGTCACGCCTCCTTTTTACCTACATCCCGCATGGGTGTAAAGGAGTTTTTCCAATTAAAGGACAATCGAAACGGGATTCGTTTATTAAGAGATTCAGAGTCGCCACTTGGGAGATTAATGGTGTCCCAAGTCACCGGTTGAATCCCGAATCGAGGAAATTATTGACTCTGTTTAACAGTCCGCGAAACAGAAATTCGAGTAAGAAATTCTGTTAACCCGGGAGAAGGTGTTAGGCATTCCCGGGTTCCGTGGTTCTAGCACGGTTGCTCAACTGTCATATTTGACTTATTTATTTGATTTTAAAACATGTTTCAACCTATGTTCTTTTAGAATTTAAACCGCTGTCATTATTATTTTTAAAGAGAATTACAACGTCGTGAAAACATAACTCGAATCACGTCACATAAATGCACCCGTGGTTTTTGACACATTTCAACTTCGTTGGGATTTGGATTTGGGTCACATAAATGTGCACCCGAATGTAGGAAGGTAATATTATTAAATGCAGGGCCTAAAGCAACTAGCGTATTATTAACTTTGCGGGAGGCCATGAAATTCGCTAAATGACACGTCCCGAGGTCTAAATATTTTTATATAAAACAATTAGGAGGGCCACGCTATTTTTTAGGAATTTTATTTGGCGCGGAGAACCTCATTTTTATTTAAGGATATCCTAAAGCGAACTATTATTTTCTATCAAATTTGTCTCTACAAGGGCTTGATCTATTAACCAACATTATCAGTAAAGGGCCTTGATGAGTCTCGATATAAAATCTGCAAAATCCTACTGATTGTACAATTTGGGCCTGTTATTGAAGGAACCGGGCCCATGAAGTATTATACGCGAATTTCAGCTATGAAGCTGGACAATAACTGTCTGGGCCTTGCGTTTGAGCCCAGAAACAAAGCTTAAATTGAAACAGGATCTAATGCTGATCATGGAACAAAAATTGAATTCAACAGATCACCATGCTACAGCCATTTCAAATCATTTGGTTAACACCTATATTCTGCTAGTTTGACGCTCAAAACCGTCCAAGAGGATAAATACACAATTCGAATTTTCAAAGGCAAAAATTGAAACGCTTAATGTCAAATTCAGAATCCTACTTTACTGCACTGTGATTTTCTCATTTGTGAATCAACATGCTGAAACTCAAATTTAAATCCAACATCTAAACTAACAGATTTATCTATGATTACGATTATCTATGCACACATTATACCTACTACTTAATTAAGCATGAAGACTTAAGCAATCTACTATCACTGAATACGATATTTCATCCTACTGAAATTCAAAACAGCCCAAAATAGTCCAAAACAGTCCAAGTAGTCTTAATTATACAGGTGATATGAAATTTGAATAAACATAATTGCCCCTATACTTTTGAACTAAACAAAACATGAAAAATCAAAAATCAATTCAGGCAGCATTTATCATTTAATTCTTCACATATGGCCTACATTGACCTTCACAATCCATACAAGACCAATGGAGTACCTGGAGGTGAATAAATGACTGTAGTGGAGTCAGTACAGCAGATTGCAACAGTTGGAACTCAACAACAGCAATGAAATCGATCTCAAACCCAGAATAAATTTAGAATAGCCTAGGTATAGGTCACAGAAGAACAAAAACCACCAGATAACCCAAAATAACTTGATTGAATCCAAATCCAAGTTTGAAATTAACCCGGGAAGGAACTGAAGCTTCAAAAATCCAACACTCAAGGAATTTTCAAGTCATTTTTCACTTATCTATGCTAGAAATTCAGATCAAGAACTGGAATTCGAAATTACACTAATGAACTACAATGAAATAGTATTTTTGTAGGTTTTCTTTTTTGTATTTTTTTAAAAGAACTAAGATCTAAGGGAATTTTGGATTGGAAATTCAAATTTCTGCTGGTGAAGACTTGTGGAATTTTTGAGGGGAATTTTTAGATCTCAAAAACTTGTTCATTAAGGCAGAATGCACTGCCTTTTATAGGAAAAAGTGAGGGCAGCCCTCAGATTTTTAATTTTGCATTACAATCCTTTCTTAATTTTTATTTTTGCTTAAGTGTCCCTAAAGGGCTGACTTGTTTTCAATCCATACTACTAAATTTTCTAAAATTCTAAATTGAACCCCTATCTAGAATGTTCTAGGGAATTCTATTCAGTTGTTACCACAACATTCCCTAAGAAAACTACCTTTTTTTCCCCTACGTTAGCCTTTAAATTATTAACCTACGTTAACTAACCTAACCCTTCTAACTAACCATGGTCCACATTAACTATTCTGCAAATTACTCCGCTAACAAATTCAATCACAAATCTTAAATTCAGATAACTACTGATTCTCGGATTAACATTTATTAACAATCAAACAACTAATCAATTAACAACCACAAAAATCAGTATGGAACCGGATTAAAACAGTTTAATCAACTAAAAGAACAAATTCATGCTACTGATTTGTTAGAATTCAAAACAGGATGAAACGAACGACTAAAAACAGAGAAAAATAAACTCGACTATTGACCCCAAAAAAAACAACAATCCAAATCAATTAATCAAGAAACCAAACAGTCATGGAAGAGAAATTAACACCAGAAAAAGAAAAAAAAGAAAAAAAAATCGAGGAACTCACTAGTTTTGGGTCTTCAACTGGGCTGATCTTGAACTTTGATTTTCAATTAATGTTGCATGTCTATTTTGGATGAAATAGACATATAACAATAATTTAAAATCAATTGAACCCTTGAAACTCCTAAGACAGGCTGAAACCTCGAACCCTAGATCTGAAATTCATAGGGTTTTACTTAGATTTGAAAGATTTTGGTTTGGGTTTCGCAATGAGGAGGTCAAGGAGATTGTAGGGTGTAAGTTTGGTCGGATTTGGAAGAGGTAGGATTTTTGGCCGGAGTTTCAAATCAACATTCGAAGGATTTGGTTATGATTTGAGGGAAAATGGCCATGGATATGGAAAGGGGAGGAGGAGAGGAGCATGTGGTGTAAATTTGGGGTGATTTGGAGCATCGCCGCCGGCGGAGGCGATTTCCGGCCGGCGGCTTACGGCAGAGGGAAACCAGAGTTATTTTCTGATAATGAGGGATGAGAGAGACGACTTTGGGGGGGAGGGGGGGTAAGGGTTATGCAACATTTAAATACTCTAAACCTAGGTAGTTCTCATCCGTTGGATCAAGAGAATCAATGGCTGTGATCAACACTTGGGAAACGATGTCGTTTCGTTTAAATGAGGATTGGACCGGACTGGGGTTAACGTTGGGCTGGGTTTGTGATTTTTGGGATGGGATTTTTTTCGGGCTAAGAAAATCTGGCCCAAACATCATAAACCAGGCTATTTCTCTTTCCCCTATTATTTATTTTCCTTTTCTTTTCTTTTTTCAATTTCAAAAAAAAATAATTTCCTCTTTTTTTCCTTTTAAAAAATTAATAAAAATGGAAATTAATTCCTAAAATTGAACTAATCCTAAAACTAATTAAACACATATGATGATTATCCCAAAACAAACTTAAAAGAAACACCAGTCAAGATCGAGATCAAAAATTAAAAATGCAACTTAAACAAATATTTTTGATTTTCCATTTTATGAAATAATTACTTTCTTAATTAATCCTAAAATATAGAATTAAAACCCTAAGTGCAGAGGTCAAATATTTTTTGTATTTTTATGAATTAAAATGTATAAACAAAATGCCAACAATTAACATAAAATGCCATAAAAATTCACATAATTGCAAATAATAAAAGGAAGTTATTTTGTTTGAAATTATGGGAGTAATTCGTGTAGGGCAAAAATCACGTGCTCACAGTTGTCCCTCTTTTCTTGAAAACACGAAGAGTTTGCGGGCAAAGATAAGTGAGCGAATACGAGCGATTTTTGCCCGTTTGAATACTACGTGTGAAGCATTTTTGAAAGATTTGACCGCACCCTGTTTCTGAGGTTGCCTACATATCCTTGGCTAAAAAGGAATCAGGTTAGTGTAGTTCAGGAATGTCTGGTAGCTGGGACTACCATGAAGCTGTGATTTCACTGTTGTTGTTGCTGCTGCTGCTACTGCGTGCTGATCTCCCTTATTACACCGTGTCAAAAAATAAAAAGAAGCTAGCCTAAACTGTGATCTATGAATTACAAAAATCTTATCTATATCTTCAAACTTGCCCTTGCATTTTATTGTTGCCTTGTTGTCTTGTGATCTCTCGGTGAAATCCATTGTTGCCGCTTCGAATTGTAAACTGAGATGTTTTCCCTTTCCTTCAAACTGCTGAACTTGAATGTATTCCTCTGTTATACGGTCAGGCTCCCGACATCAAACCTTGAAAATATATGCCTTTGTTATACGGGCGGGCTCCCGACTTCAATACTTGAAAATATATGCCTCTGTTATACGGGCGGGCTCCCGACTTCAAAACTTTAAAATATATGCCTCTGTTATACGGGCGGGCTCCCGAATTCAAAACTTGAAAATATACGCCTCTGTTATACGGGCGGGCTCCCGACTTCAAAACTTGAAAATATATGCCTCTGTTCTACGGGCGGGCTCCCGACTTCAAAACTTGAAAATATATGCCTCTGTTATACGGGCGAGCTCCCGCCTTTAACACTTGAAAATATATGCCTCTGTTCTACGGGCGGGCTCCCGACTTCTACACTTGAAAATATATGCCTCTGTTATACGGGCGGGCTCCCGACTTCTGAACTTGAAAATATATGCCTCTGTTATACGGGCGGGCTCCCGACTTCTAAACTTGAAAATATATGCCTCTATTATACGGGCGGGCTCCCGAATTCAAAACTTGAAAACACACGCCTCTGTTATATGGGCGGGCTCCCGACTTCAAAACTCGAAAATGCATGCCTCTGTTATACGGGCGGGCTCCTGACTTCAAAACATGAAAATGTATGCCTCTGTTCTCCAAGCGGGCTCCTGATTTCAACAAAATAGACAAAACAAAGAAAATTTTCTGCCCCAGTTTGGAAGCTGGGTACATGGGTGAGTGTTAACTGAATCATTATGCTAACTATTACTAAGAGTTTGAAAGCTAAGTGCTATTATCCAGGAAGGTCCCGACAACTCTTAATTGAATCTTATCTTAAACATGCAAACTTTGACACCAACTTATATTCCCCTATACTATTCATGATTATCTTGTATTTTGATCAAATCCCACTTTACGGTCAAACCTGATTAATGCTTGTTTTTCCCTTACGGAGAGTTCCTCCGAAACAATCGAATTTTTCTGCCCCTGTTTCAATCAAAGAAAATTTTGTTAGTTTAAAACGGTGGTTAGTTGATGGCATACTTGTTGAGGATGTCCCCGCGGCCACGTTTCGCTTTGACCTGCTTCCCTGAATTGGCCCTGAACCGCTTGACTTTCTGACTGACTTTCAAACCACATGACCTTCGAGAACCCAAGTGTTCTATACCAATGCTGCTGTTTCATACCTCTGACCCCTTTATTTGACTTTTGCATTTCCCAGGACATTACCCAATCATTCCACCGATGAAACTTCCGGTGATTCCCTATATTCTATCTTTTATCATGCTGTCTTTAACATGTTCTGGCCACGCTGTGCTTTGCAGTTTTTGGAATTGGTAGTGAGCTTTGAAATCCTTTTTCACTTGCTTTGAACTAACATTGAAACATGTTTAGACAGATAAACCCCAAAAGAAAATGAAATGCAATGATATTACGAGTTAAGGATACGAAGAATCCAAAACCGGATGACTGCTAAAAAGAGAAGGAAAAGAAACTTATCTGACCGGAACAGATGGTACCAATGGTCATGACATGCATTTCGTACTAATAGGCCCAATCCGTTTAACCAATCAACTTCCACTTGCCATACCTCGTTGCCTCAGAATTTCTATAACTTAATCACTTTTGCCCAAACCTTGACCTTGTTCATCCTGCGGTGCCTCAAAACAGTTTTTCACCAACAGACCTCTCTCATTTGTTCGCTTTTAACTCACTTTCGCCTCAAGGTGCCCGTGAGGGTTTTCACCAATTAGACTCTCTCATTTCAATTTTTTCTCAACTCACATCGCCTTACGGTGCCTGTGAAGGTTTTCACCAATAAGACTCTCTCATTTTTATTTCTCTCAGCTCCCGTCGCCTTACGGTGCCCGTGAGGGTTTTCACCAATAAGACTCTCATTTTTATCTTTCCTGCTTGCACCAGAGTGTTGCCCCTGACATGGATTACCTTTACCTGCTTGACTTGGCATTTCTCAAAGACTGATCAGAAGGTCTTTCTTTGGACCGTAATGTGGGCTTTTGGACAGGTTTAGAAAAGAAGGATATAAAATGCTAAAAAACAATTCAAAATGGGTTAAAATTACAACTTTCGGAATCAGATCTTTCACAATAAACACAACTTCTGCCCCAGTTTCTTGCTTGGGGATTTTTGGATTTTTATTTTTGTGTGACTGAACCTCAGAGAGAGGCCGCCTACGTACCCTTTCGGGATCAATTCAAACGTAGTTCACATCATAGGAATTACTTTGTTGTTGTGATTTTTTTTTCTCTTCTCTTTCTTTTCTATTTTTCTGTTCTTCTTTTCTTTTCTTTTTTTTTTCATTTTTCTTTTCTTTTCTTTTCTTTTTCTTTATTTCTTTCTTTTTCTTGTTTCTTTTTCTTCTTTCTTCTTCTTCTTCCTTTTTTTTTCTTTCTTTTTTTCTTTTCTTCCTCACTTACTTATCCTCCGTACTTGAGTTTCTAAATTATGCCATTAATTCCGAAAGAGGGTTGTGAAAGAAAATAAACAAGGCTCAAAATGGGGTGAGAAGGGATAAAGTGTTTACATAGCAGGACAAAATGCCTTCGTCATTTCAATCTTCAAAATATGCCCAAATGCAAACAAGTACAATCAAACAAAGAAATCATACATAGTATCTCTTGACTGCATCAGAATTGATAGCCATTTCTACACATTTTCCTTCCACATCTGTTAAATATAGTACACCATTAGACAACACTCTGGGTATAACAAATGGCCCCTGCCAGTTTGGGGCGAACTTTCCTTTTGCTTCAGCCCAATGAGGCAAAATACGTCTCAGCACTAACTGTCCCACTTCAAACTTCCTCGGACGTACTTTCTTGTTGTACGCTCTTGCCATTCTTTGTTGGTACAATTGGCCATGACACACTGATGCCAATCTTTTCTCATCGATCAAACTCAACTGTTCTAGGCGGGTTTTCACCCATTCATCATCATAGATCTCAGTCTCTGCGATAATTCTAAGGGACGGGATCTCCACTTCTGCGGGTATCACTGCTTCGGTGTTATACACCAATGAATAAGGAGTCGCCCCTACTGAAGTTCGAACAGTAGTGCGGTACCCCAACAATACAAAAGGCAGCTTTTCATGCCACTGTCTAGAACCCTCTACCATTTTCCGAAGTATTTTCCTTATATTCTTGTTGGCCGCTTCAACCGCTCTATTTGCCTTAGGGCGGTATGGGGTAGAGTTGCGATGGGTAATATTGAACTGCTCACATGTCTCTTTCATCAAATGAGTATAGAGATTAGATCCATTGTCTGTAATGATCACCTTTGGTATCCCAAACTGACAGATAATGTTTGAGTGCACAAAATTCACCACAACTTTCTTGGTTACGGACTTGAACGTTTTAGCATTTACCCACTTGGTAAAATAATCTATAGCCACTAAAATGAACCTGTGCCCATTTGACGCTGCTGGCTCAATTGGCCCAATGACATCCATGCCCCATGCAACAAAAGGCCACGATACAGACATCGTGTGTAATTCTGATGGTGGAAAATGAATCAAATATCCATGCACTTGGCACTGATGACATTTGCGTACGGAACTGATGCAATCCCGCTCCATAGTAAGCCAGTAATACCCCACCCTTAGGATCTTCTTTGCCAGAACGTACCCACTCATATGCGGTCCACAAACTCCAGAATGTACTTCAGTCATGACAGTTGTGGCCTGCCTCGCATCAATGTATCTTAACAACCTGAGATCTGGAGTTCTTTTGTACAATACTCCTCCACTAGAGAAAAACCCACTTGCCAACCGTCGAATCGTTCTTTTCTGGTCACCTGTGGCCTGTACTAGATACACCCCCATCCTGATATATTCCTTGATGTCATGAAACCATGGCTCACCGTCAAATTCTTCTTCAACCATATTACAATAAACATACTGATCACGGACCTAAATCTGCAAAGGGTCCACATAAGCCTTATCCGGATGATGCAACATTGACGTCAAAGTGGCCAGCGCATCGGCAACCTCATTATGAATCCTTGGAATGTGCCTGAATTCTACTGATTGAAATCGTTGACAAAGATCATGCAAACATTGTCGGTACGGTATAAGCTTCAAGTCCCGTGTTTCCCATTCTCCTTGAATTTGGTGCACCAGTAGGTCCGAGTCACCCATGACCAAGACTTCCTGGACACCCATATCTACAGCTAACCTCAGACCTAAGATACATGCCTCATATTTTGCCATGTTGTTAGTACTATAGAAATGTAGCTGAGCTGTAATAGGGTAGTGCTGCCCTGTTTCAGAAATAAGTACTGCTCCTATCCCCACACCTTTCATATTGGCATCCCCCTCAAAGAAAAGTTTCCACCCCGGCTTCTCAACTTGTTCCAACTCATCAATGTAGATCACCTCTTCATCAGGGAAATATGTCTTCAAAGGTTCATAATCCTCATCAACTGGATTCTCGGCCAAATGATTCGCCAAGGCCTGTGCTTTCATTTCGGTCCGAGTCATGTAGACAATGTCGAACTCTGTAAGCAGGATCTGCCACTTTGCAAGCCTCCCTATGAGCATAGGCTTTTGAAAGATATACTTCAATGGATCCAATCGAGATATGAGGTAAGTGGTATAAGATGACAAGTAATGTTTCAGTTTTTGTGCAACCCAAGTTAGTGCGCAACATGTTCTCTCAAGATGAGTATACTTAACCTCGTATGATATGAATTTCTTGTTGAGGTAATAGATAGTCTGCTCCTTTCTTCCAGTAACATCATGCTACCCCTGTACACAACCAAACAAATTATCCAAAATCGTCAAATATAGAATCAAAGGCCTCCCTGGTTCTCGCGGGACCAATACGGGTGGGTTCGACAAATACCCCTTTATCTTATCAAAAGCCTCCTGGCATTCATCCATCCACTTGACCGCAATGTCTTTCTTTAATAGTTTGAAGATTGGCTCACAAGTTGTCGTGAGTTGAGCGATGAACCTACTGATATAGTTCAATCTCCCTAGCACACTCATCAGCTCAGTCTTGTTCCTCGGAGGTGGCAATTCCTGGATAGCCTTGATTTTTGACGGGTCTAGTTCAAAACCTCGGTGGCTGACTATAAAGACCAATAACTTTTTCCAGACGGCACCCCGAAAGCGCACTTTGTGGGATTGAGCTTGAGATTGTACATGCGAAGCCTTTGGAAGAACTTTCTCAGATCCCTAATGTGGTCAGACTGCTTTCTAGACTTCACGATCACATCGTCCACGTACACCTCAATTTCCTTGTGTATCATGTCATGAAATATTGTTGTCATTGCCCTCATATAGGTTGCCCCAACATTTTTCAAACCAAACGGCATGACCTAATAACAGTATGTTCCCCACGGCGTGATGAATGCCGTCTTTTCTGCATCTTCCTCATCCATTAAGATCTGATGATAACCCGCGTAACAATCCAAAAAAGAACCAATCTCATGTTTGGCACAATTATAAATTAATATGTGGATGTTCGGCAGTGGGAAATTGTCTTTTGGAATTGCTTTGTTAAGATCCCGATAATCAACACACACCTTGGTCTTGCCATCCTTTTTTGCACAGGAACAACATTGGCTAACCAGGTGGGATACCGCGTGACCCGAATGACTTTCGCTTCAAACTGTTTGGTGATCTCTTCTTTGATCTTTACACTTATATCTGTTTTGAACTTTCTCAGCTTCTGCTTGACATGAGGGAGTGCTGGGTCAGTGGGCAATTTGTGAACCACTAAGTCTGAGCTTAGACCCGGCATATCATCATACGACCATGCAAACATATCCTTGTATTCGAACAATGCTTTGATTATCTCCTCCTTGAGTTGCATTCCAGATGAACACTTATTTTAGTTTCACGGACATTATCTTGGTCCCCTAGATTAACTGCTTCGGTGTCATTTAGGTTAGGTTTGGGTTTTTCGTCAAAATGGCTTAATTCTTTACTAATTTCTTCATATGCCTCGTCATCATCATATTCCAACTCATCATCACACTCAATTTCTTGTATTATTATTTCCAAGTTAGATTGGCTTTTAAAACTGGGTCGAAGATTCCTCATGCATGTCATGTCATTGATATCAGCATAAAAAGAACTGTACAGAGAAGAAAAGAATACGGAAACAAAATTAGGAATGAAGAAAGAAAGACAATTGCATTTCATTGAATATAAAGATAACAGGGCTTTAACACATCCAATTAGACGAAACATAATATCTGAATTACAAACCCTGGAATAATCTAGATGACAAAAGAAAATCAAAACCCACTACCAAGACTCCCTCCGAGTAGGAAGAGGAGTAGCTTCCCAGTTGTTGACTTTTGCACGTGGTCCGATAAACTGCACATTTTCCTTGCTTGAACCTTCCCCGACCTCAACCATGTTAACCTCAGCGAACAACCTTTCAAACCCTTTACCCAAGTCTCCATCTGCACTAACCAATGACCCGAAAACTTTTGACAACAGTTGCTTCTGATACCCGGCCTGATGAAAGATCTGGACAGATGGGGGATAGGCTTGGGAAGGACCCATGCCCTCTTCTTCATTTTGCGGGCCCGCCTTACATCTGCCGCTGTGGGCTTGAACCCCAATCCAAAAGTATCCAGATTCTTGGGAAGAGAAACTGGCTGCACAATGCCTTGAAGAGCAGCACCCAAACCTTTACCCGGTATGAACCCGTTCTTTAACATTTCCAAGGCCATCATGACAGTTGTGGCTGTTATTCTAGGAACTACGATGCTTTTCCCCTCTGGGACTTTTTCCATTGAGACTATGTCAAAGACTTGGTAGACCCACGACCCCTTGTCGTCGTCAACTTCTATGAAAGGCACAATGGCATCACTTAAAGCGCACATATTGTCTTCACCGTGTACTACAATCTCCTATCTGTCACACTTAAACTTGACCATTTGATGCAATGTATAAGGTACTGCCTTGGCGGCGTAGATCCATGGTTGCCCGAGCAAGAGGTTATAAGAGACCGCCATATCTAGTACCTGGAATTCCATGGTGAACTCCACTAGCCCAATTGTCAATTCTAGTATTATGTCATCCACTGTGTCTTTACCCCCACCATCGAACTCTCGAACATAAATGATGTTCTTATGAATTCTATCATCATCGACCTTCAGCTTGTTCAATTGGACAAAGGACAGATGTTTGCACTAGACCATTGTTAACTAGCACTCGGGTGACTACAGAATCCTCACACTTCACTGTCAAATAAAGAGCCCTGTTATGTTCTGTGCCCTCCACGGGCAACTCATAATTGGAGAAGGTCACTCTATTCACCTCAAAGATTTTATTTGCTATCTTCTCTAAGTGATTCTTCGAGATCTTATCAGGGACATGGGCCTCATTCAGTATTTTCATCAGCGCCCTACGATGCTCGTCTGAGTGGATAAGCAATGAAAGCAATGAGATCTGGACTGGTGTCTTCCTTAACTGTTCAACAATAGAGTATTCATGCGCTTTCATCTTTTTCAAAAATTCTTCTGCTTCCTCTTCTGTCATGGCCTTCTTAACCGGTACCCGGTTGTCTTTGGGGAGCTAGGCTTTTCTTAACTCTTCGGGGGCAAAACACCTTCCCGAACGAGTCAGACCCTGCGCCTTACAATCTTTTTCTTTGATTTCTTTTCCCTTATATGTCACCACCACCTATTCATAACTCCAAGGAATGGCTTTGCTGTTTGTCACTGGCAACTGAGTTACTGGCTTTATGATAACAGGCTCTATGCGAGCTCCCTTCATGACCACCATGGGTTTGTTTGCTAGACCTTGTATCACCACTTTTGCTTGTTCTGGTGGTACTGCAACAATGCTTGATGACCCTTTCTCGGCTACCACAGTTGGCTTATTGTCCACCCGTTTCAACTGGACCACCGTTTTCCCACTAGTTAACTTTTCCTTTGAACTGGGTTCGCTAGCACGGATCATCATTACTGTTTGCGAGGGTTTCTTGGGCTCCCCTCCCCTGTGTATCAATTCAATCATGTGGGACTCGTGGTGAGCCGACAATAGATTCTGGTTAATATTTGTGCCTCTAGGGCCTGAACTTCGATCCGGTGAGTGTCAATGAGCTCCCGCACAACTGTTTTTAGCTTCCAACATTTCTCTGTATCATGTTTGCGGGCCCCCGAACAAGATTCACAACTTACTGAGTTGTCCAAATGTCTAGGAAGGGGGTTTGACATTTTGGCTCAATTGGATTCAACAGACCTAACTTCCTCAATTTGTGAAAAAGAGTGGTATATGATTCTCCCAGTGGGGTGACAGTCTTTTGCTTATGTAATCTCTTATTTTTGAAGGCTGGGTTTGGTCGGTGACCTGTTTCGGGGGGGGGGGGGGGGGGGGGGGTTT
>MU778339.1:292841-363708 GCA_026770625.1 Nicotiana glauca
TGGAGCTGGGTATGAGTTTTGGGGAACCGGTGCACGCAATTGCGCGTGAGCCGGAGTCTGGGTGTAAGTCTGAGCATGGTGGACGGAAAAATATGGATCTGGAGGTGGGTAATTTTGTTGTGGAGGGATATGTGGAGTGTATGTGTAATTTTGGTGGTGGGGTCGGGGTTGGTCGTAGTAGGGTGAAAGGCCTCTAGATCTGGACCAAGCTCTGGACTCAACGGTTGCAACCTCTTCCTTCTTCTTTTTTTCCGAGCACACCCCCAGTGCCGCTTTGGATAGCTTGAGTGGTGTCTATGATTGCTGAATAGCTCATGATTTTATTGGGTTTAAGTCCTCCCTCAACCATTCCTCCCATTTTCACAACTTCATTAAAAGATTTGCCAATTGCTTTTACCAGGTGACCAAGGTAAGTCGGCTCCAAGACCTGAAATAAGTAACCAACCATCTCGCTTTCTTTCATTGGTGGGTCGACCCTCGCGGCCTGTTCTCTCCACCGGAACCCATACTCCCTGAAGCTCTCCCCAGGCTTCTTCTGAAGTTTAGTCAATGACAGACGATCCGGGACAATTTCGAGATTATACTGAAAGTGGCATGCAAATGCCTGGGCCAAATCATCCCAAGTGTACCATCGAACATGATCATGTCAAGTGTACCATTCCAAGGCCGCACCACTTAGAATTTGACTGAAGTATGCCATCAATAACTCGTCTCTTCCCCTAGCTCCTCTCTTTTTGCTGCAGAATCACATTAGGTGGGTAACCGGATATCCATATCCATCTTATAAGTCAAACTTGGGTAACTTGAATCTCGCAGGTAATTGGACATCGAGAAACAAGCACAAATATTTGTAGGCCAAACTCACTTGACCTCCGAGACCTTGCATATTTCTGAATGACTGCTCTAAGATCTTGACCTTTCGTATCATCTCCTCCTGCTCAGGGTTTTTGGGAGGCTTTTCTTCTTCAGCTGAGAGGTCAAAACAGGGAATGTAAGGACATGGTTCTGGTGGTTTGAAGGTGGGTTCAGGTGGGTAATATTGGTTATCGTGAGTTTGGAACAAAGGTTCACTAGAGGATCTGTGTAATGCAGCAGGTGGAGGAGCCACAAACACAGGAGTAGTTGGTGGTGGAGGGCATGGGATTTGTTTGGGTGGTAGAGGTGGTAGTGTTTGTGAGGCGGTTCTATAGTACTTCTGGTAAGTAGGGAAGGCTGGAGATGAGCTCACTGCGGGAGGTTCTTGAGGCTGAGTTAACGGTGGGATGTAGGCAGGGTTAGCAGGGTAGGCTAGGGGTGGATGTCCATTCGACCAGGCCTGGTACATCTCGGTCATTTGCTGTTTCAGTTTATACATCTCCTCCTTTATTGCATTAACATCCACTACTTCCTCCTCCCTAGACGGGTCAACAATGGTCGTTTCTAGCTCCTGGTTGACCATGTTTGACTTATCCTAAGAGCGGGTGTTGTAGGAATGGGTTTCCAAAATGCCAGTCAACTTATCCACCTGCCTGGACTCATCATTAACAACAAATTTGTTAGTGGTTAGAGCATTTATAGATAGACAGCCGCACATTTGGGGAATGAATGCACCTAAGCAGTTTACATATTCTATTATGCATTTGCTCGACTGCTTGCGTCATCCCGGCTTTCCTTATTCCCGATTGCAGCTTCTTTTCTTTTCTTTTCGCTCTTGCCTTTGTTTCATCTTTGTTCATATTTTCTCATTCCCTCTTATTTTGCCATTGTTTCTTTCGTTTGGTTTCTTATTTTCTTTTGCTCTCTTTTGTTTTTCTTTTCTCTCTTTCTTTTCATTCTCTTTCTTGTTTTTTTTTTGTTTTCTTTCTTTTCATTTAGTTACGGTCGAATCCTATGGAGATTGCCTACGTATCATGACCCCGCATGAATCAGACCAAGCGTAGTTCGTGAAAATAAATGTAAAATAGAAGCAAAATGTTTTGGGATTTTCAATTTTATTGATAGCAAATACTTTGATTACAAAGACTCAAAACTGACAGATTAGAACAACTAACAGACTCTAATGAAGAGAAGAACTACAGACACCACCATCAACTATTCTATTTCAAAAGAAAATACAGACTCAATCCACTGACAAACTCTTAGTGAAAAGAAAGTGCAGACTCAGACAAATGACAGACTCTAGTAAAATATGACAATCATGAATACATTAAAGCTCCTGGTGCTCGCGGGGCATCGTTCGATCTTGCCGCGGGCCTATATGCAAGTTCCCCTTGAAGTCTGTCCAGGTCACTCATTATTTGCTTCACAAATATCATCACCGATGCAAAGAAGGTGGTATGAGTCATGTTCTCACACATTTGGCATTTCCTAGTAATGTAGTGAGCAACAGTTAAGATTCTCTCTCTAATTATGCCCTTTTTCCTGAAGCAACCGCCCTATCTGTTGGGCCCTGGCCTCAAAAGTCTGCTCGGCTACCTGGTTTTGTTCTTGGAGTTGTTCCAAGTCCATTTCTAATTGTGCCAACGCCGTGTAGCAGTTCTCTATTTCAACCTTGAATTCTATCGCCTGTTTGATCATTTTGTTCTCTGTGGAAATGACCCTTTTCTTTAATCCCATGAACTCTTTATCGTACTCTTCTTTCAACTGCTTAACCATGCGGTCCCATTCTTCCGCATTTTTAGCAAATTGTTTTCGAACCCCGGCTAATTCCCTTTCTGCTTTGTTGGGGTCAAAATTGTAGTCATTCACTTTTTCCTTAGATTTTCTATAAGCTTTGCATCTTTGGCACTCCTAACGGGATTTTCGGCTGCTATCTTCATCTTTTGGATTTGGTCTCGTAAGGCTTCATTCTCTTTGGAAAATTTCTTTTTCTCACCCTCATCGGCTGCGGCTTGCACACTGTTTTCAAATTGAAGGTCTTGGACTTGCTTTTCCAATTCCCCTATTTTAGCTCTGTACTCATTTTCTTTAGCTAACCAGGCCCATTGTTCTTGCGATGACTCGACAAATCTTGGAGGTGTGGTCTTTTGGCCGGCCTCCCAAATGTAACTTCCCTTCTATAATAGGCATGATACTCAGGGGACACTTCTCCTTTAGATCAATCTCGTACACAGGTATTCGCCGCCAAGTATTGACATTCACTCCAGACCTGGCTAACTCTTGCTTCAGGAAACTGGCCATCAGGACCAATCTCAACCATTTGGATACTAAGATCATCGTCTTTTGTCACTATTTGGTATATACCGAGTTGCCTTAAAAGCTGATACGAAGCATAAGACTGAATGATCTTGAGACCTATCAAGAGGAAGTGCGGCCCTGCTGCTGGCATATATATGATTTCGTCGACAAGCAACCATCCAAACGTCCACTCTATTTCACTGGCAGTGATGGACCGAAAGTATGATGTCTAGCCCGTGAACCGTTCAGGCAAGCTGATCCCCTTAATCCTTGTATAAAACTCCTCTATACAGGTTTTCTCTGTAGACTCGTAACTCAGGAACTGAGGACGATGGCACAAGTGCTCGGTCATCCACATTTACAACAATAGATTGCACCCCTCAAAAATGTCTCCTCCGGCTTTGCAGGCTGTAAGAGCGCGGAAGATTTAAGCTAATATCATGGGCGCAAGAGTACTCTTGGCTTGAGTGAGTAGAGCTTGAGTGAGTAGAGTGCTGACGACCCTGACTATTTTTATGTCAATATTTCCATCTTTCCTGGGGAATACCAAAAGCCCCAAAAAGACCACCATGAAAGCAAAACGTCTATGTTCTTCTAATTTTGCGATTTTCTTTGCTACATATCTTGTTTTTCGGGTTGTTGAACCCTCCTATGTGGCCATATCTGTGGTATATGAAGTGTGGAGTACAAAAGCCATTCGCCAAATCCGTGTTGTGGACCGTCCTGCTTATCTTCAGTGAGTCTAAGAATCCGTGCACAACTACGATTCTCGGAGAACCTCATCATTTCCGATGTAGCCAGCTATTTCTTCTAAGGTCGGGGTAAGTTCAAAGTCTAAAAAATGTAACACGTTGTGTGTCGGGTCCCAGCATGTGACTAGTGCTCTGATAACATCTCCCCGAGGTACAATATCCAACAAACCGGTAAGCCCTTTCAAATATTATTTGACTTCATCTTGCCCTTCTCATCCTAGATCGTTCCACCACAGACGCAACTCCAAAGAGATTTTATGCATGATTGAGAAAGGTTCATTTTGAATTGTGCTCATCCTGCACATTTATTGAGTTGATTTAATTACTTATTTTGTCCTAAAAAGGAAATATGACACTATCTTTTCAAATTTCTAATTTAAAATAACCAGCCAGTTTTTGCAGATACGACCTTTCAGCACTTCGGGAAAAAAATTTTAAGACTGTGCCCGCTAATCGTTGAAAATGACCCAAGGTAGCTGTTCTCGCAAAAATAGCCTTCCGGCGCCCTTTAAGGGACGTTCGGCTTGTTTTAGACAAGAATGGCCTCACGTGACTTATTCATGACAAAATAAATTTTTTTGTTGTTTTGGGCTATTTTGTAAAAAGGGAAGGTTGACTCAATGGGGGTTGCCTACGTATACCACACCCTGTGAGAATCAAACTGGCGTAGTTCGGGCAAACAAACAAACTATTTTTGAGAACAAGACTCTTTTTGTATTTTCTTTTTCAGTGACACCTAAAACAAACTATTTTAAAGATAAAAACGCTTTTCTTTTTTCTTTCATTTTTCTCAAAAATCCAGCAGAATTGCGGCACTATTTGGACATTGGGTTTTCTAAAACAGGTAATTAACTCTCTACACTGCTATTTCTCTTATGTTTCCAACTTTTCCAGATATTTAAAGCCGGTCAGCATGCGAGTCCGAGATAAATAAATGTACACGCAACACGTAAGATGCATCAGGATGATCTTTTTCATTTCAGGTTACCTGTCCTAGACGGACCCAACCCCCGTGTTGAGTCCCCTAAATAATATGCACGTGATGCAAATAAGCATTCCTACTAGGGATCCGGCATAAAGTCAAGTTCTTCTTGGTTCAAAAATTGGGTATATGTTCTAGACTGTGTACCTGAGCGGACAATTCGAGTCGAGGAGGGGGCTATGTACCGAGAACCAAAAGGCCATCCGGCTTAGTAACTTGACCGACCTCTTTCTTATTTCAGGGTATGACACAAACAGAATAGGGAGTCTCAACCAGTAAGCACATACCCGAAGATGAGAAGAGAAGGGTTTCACCACAATTTATATACAATTCAGATAATATCAAAGCGGTAAAACATTTGGCACATTTAGCATAAAACATGTAGGAAAATCAGGTAAAGCCAAATATAATAATTATTCTAAGCTCGAATTCTTAAAACCTGAACCGAAGCTTTGGGTTTGTATCCCCAGAAGAGTCGCCAGAGCTGTTACACCTCATTTTTACCTACACCCCGCAAGGGTGTAAAGGAGTTTTTCCAATTAAAGGACAATCGAAACGGGATTTGTTTATTAAGAGATTCAGAGTCGCCACTTGGGAGATTAATGGTGTCCCAAGTCACTGGTTGAATCCCGAATCGAGTAAATTATTGACTCTGTTTAACAGTCCGCGAACCAGAAATCTGAGTAAGGAATTCTGTTAACCCGGGAGAAGGTGTTAGGAATTCTCGGGTTCCGTGGTTCTAGCACGGTCGCTCAACTGTCATATTTGGCTTATTTTTCTGATTTTAAAATAATTTCAGATTGTGAAGACTTATGAATTTTTGGGGTGAATTTTTAGATCTTAAAAACTTGTTCATTAAGGCAGAATGCACTGCTTTTTATAGGCAAAAGTGAGGGCAGCCCTCAGATTTTTAATTTTGCATTACAATCCTTTCTTAATTTTGGTTTTGTTTTTAGTGTACCTAAAGGGCTGACTTGTTTTCAATCTATACTACTAAATTTCCTAGAATTCTAAATTGAACCCGTATCTAGAATGTTCTAGGAAATTCTATTCAGTTGTTACCACAATATTCCCTAAGCAAACTACCGTTATTTCCCCTGCGTTAGCCTTGAAATTATTAACCTACGTTAACTAACCTAACCCTTCTAACTAACCATGGTCCACATTAATTGCTCTGCAAATTACTCAGCTAACAAATCCAATCACAAATCTTAAATTCAGATAACTACTGATTCTCGGATTAACTTTTATTAACAATTAAACAACTAATCAATTAACAACCACAAAAATTAGTATGGAACCGGATTAAAACAGATTAATCAACTAAAAGAACAAATTCATGCTACTGATTATTAGAATTCAAAACAAGATGAAACGAACGACTAAAAACAGAGAAAAATAAAGTCGACTATTGACCCTAAACAAAACAACAATCCAAATAAATTAATCAAGAAACCAAACAGTCATGGAAGAGAAATTAACACCAGAAAAAGAAAAAAAAAATCGAGGAACTCATTAGTACTGGGCAGACCTCGAACTTTGATTTTCAATTAATGTTGCATGTCTATTTCATCCAAAATAGACATATAACATTAATTTAAAATCAATCGAACCCTTGAAACTCCTAAGACAGGCTGAAACCTCGAACCCTAGATCTAAAATTAATGGGGTTTTACTTAGATTTGAAAGGTTTTTGTTTGGGTTTCAGAATGAGAAGGTCAAGGAGATTGTAGGGTGTAAGTTTGGTTGGATTTGGGAGAGGATCATAGGGTGTAAATTTGGGGTGATTTGGAGCATCGCCGCCGGCGAAGGCGATTTCCGGCCGGCGGCTTACGGCGGAGGGTAACCGGAGTTATTTTATGATACTGAGGGATGAGAGAGAGGACTTTGGNCAAAAGAATGAATGGTTGTGATCAACACTTGGAAAATGGCGTCGTTTCGTTTAAATGAGGATTTGACCGGACTGGTGTTAACGTTGGGCTGGGTTTGTGATTTTTGGGATGGGATTTCATTTGGGCTAAGAAAATCTGGCCGAAACATCATAAACCAGGCTATTTCTCTTTCCCCTTTTATTTATTTTCCTTTTATTTTCTTTTTTCAATTTCAAAACAAATTAATTCCCTCTTTCTTTTCCTTTTCAAAAATTAATAAAAATGGAAATTAGTTCCTAAAATTCAACTAATCCTAAAACTAATTAAAAACATATGATGATTATCACAAAACAAACTTAAAAGAAACACCAGTCAAGATCGAGATCAAAAATTAAAAATGCAACTTAAACAAATATTTTTGATTTTCCATTTTATGAAACAATTACTTTCTTGATTAATCCTAAAATGTAGAATTAAAACCCTAAGTGCAGAGGTCAAATATGTTTTGTATTTTTATGAATTAAAATGTACAAACAAAATGCCAACAATTAACCTAAAATGCCACAAAAATTCACGTAATTGTAAATAATGAAAGGAAGTTATTTTGTTTGAAATTATGGGAGTAATTCGTGTAGGGAAAAATCACGCACTCACAAAAATAGTACCCGTAACGAATTAGTTAATTGCTTTAGAAGTGGAATTTAGTAGTTGTCTTTTTAGGGGTTCATTTCTTAATAAGTTGTAACTTACGTAGTTTCTATTTAAGAATTAAATTGCTTTCCCTGTGGGATACAATAGCTAATTTGTAATTTGTGATATCAAAGTAGTTTAGAAAAATACATAATTATGAACATTCATAGTTTGTTTTAGTTGAGTAAAGCCCCTTTGAAATAATTTGAGTTGCGCCATGCCAAACAAAAGTGACTATTGCATCGCCCTCACTTTATTTAATTTTGAATTGATCCTTAGATTCTGAGACATGCCATTTAGCAAATTTCATGGCTCTCGCAAAGTGCAAACGCGTAGTTGCTTTAGGCATATGTTTAATAATATTACTTTCCTAAATTCGGGTGCACATTTATGTGACCCAAATCCAAATCTCAACGATGTTAAAATATGTCAAAAACTACGGGTGCATTTATGTGATGTGGTTCGAGACGTATTTTAACGACGTTGCAATTCTCTTTAAAAATAATAATAAAAGCGGATAAAAGTTAAAATTGCACATAGGTTCAAAAATGCATTAAAATCAGATAATAGGCCAAATTATGACAGTTGAGCGACCGTGCTAGAACTACGAAAATCGGGAATGCCTAACACCTTCTCCCGGATTAACAGAATTTCTTACTCGGATTTCTGGTTCGCGGACTGTTAAACTGAGTCAATAATTTCCTCGATTCGGGATTCAACCGGTGACTCGGGACACCATAAATCTCCCAAGTGACGACTCTGAATCTCTTAATAAATGAATCCCGTTTCGATTGTCACTTCAAGTTGGAAATAACTCCCTTTATTATACCCTTCCGGGGATGTAGTAAAAAATGAGGTGTGATAGCTCCTACAGGCGAATATGCTCTATGTACATCGAAATCTCCATGACATAATGAAAAGTAGTATCAATCTCGGCCACTCGGGCCATCCCATATCGGATACCAATATCGAGGTCCTAAATGAACTTCATAACCCTCTCCCTCTTAGTAGGGGTCAAGAACATAGCATGATGTGCCACCTTCATGAACTTGATCTCATACTGAGTCACGGTCATACCCTCCTAGAGTAAATTCTCAAACTCACTACGCAACTTATCTCTATGAGTCCATGGAATAAACTTCTCAAAGAAGAGAACTGAGAACATGGACCATGTAAGTGGTTTTACGCCAGTTGTCCTACCCAACTCACAGGTCTGCAACTATTTGTAGGCTATCATTGTCAGCTAGAAAGTGACAAAATCAACCATGCTTGAGTTTATAAACTCAACCTATGCAGAATCCAGTGACACTAATCAAGAAAACCATGTGCATCCTCTATCTATTCTCCACTTATGTGAGGAGGATGAAGTCTCTAAATCTCTCCAGCCTCTTCTGCACCTCAACAGTCAAAACTGGCACACTCTCGGCCTAGACTACATCGACTGGCTATGCCGGTAGAATCCCTGGTGTCTGATAATCGGGAGGCAGGTGCTCTAGTGTACGTGCGATAGAAGTCTAGGCTCATCCCAGCCTGTGAGGTAGCTAGTGTATCCGGGATCATACCCACCTGACTTAAATTCTCACACACGCTCAGAATGTGAGCCAAAGTTTCCTAGAGTCTAGGTGCATCAATAGGTCCCTCAGGTGCTTAAGATGGTCCTATCGGCTCGACATGATTCGGTATCTACTCCTCAATAGGATCTACTCGTGGCTCCACAACTGCTTCTCTAGCAAGGTCCCTAACTGCAGCACGTGCCCCACCTCTGCCTCTACCTCGGCCCAAGCCTCTCGCGACTCTAGCATAAGGTACGCCATACAATAATAAGTATTATGCCCAAATAGGATATCAAAACATATACAAGGTTTCTAACACGATTCAAGAAGTTCACGGAGTCATACAAAGGATCAAAACAGAAATCATGGGAAGTACATATTCCAAACAAGGTATACTAGAAGCGAAAAGTCCAATCCAGTCAAAATCATACATAACACTCGCATATAAACTTGTCACCTTGCATGTACGTGGCTTTAATACATTCTAATTAGTCAAATATGGTCACATCATAAGGGGTATTCCTTCAAAACAAGATCATGCAAGTTACTTACCTTAAACGAGCAAAATCAATACTCCAAGAACACCTTTTCCTTAAACATCACCTCTAACCAGTATCAAATATGGCCAAAAATAACTTAATAACGTTAAAAAAAGCCATATGAATAAATTCCAAACAATAAACTTTAATTTTTATTCCATTTTTGAAAAATTAATAAATGTCAACTCGAGCCCACATGGTCAAAACCCGAGTCAAGGGTCACATACCGATTATGCATAAACCTACAAGTCCAAATATCTATTTTAAATCCAAGTATAAATCATTTCTTAAAATCTCAATTTCATCTCTCTTAAGTTGTAGGTAGCACCCCCCGGTTTACCTCAAAATTCCATATTTTAGGTGTTAATAATCCATGTAGATTCTAGAAATAATACCAAAAATGAGTAGAAATCATTTACCCCTTAGTCTTATATAAAAATCTCCTAGAAAATTTTCTCTTTTCAAGTCTCGGGCTCAAACTATAAGATACCGGGGTAAAATCCCAAAATATAACACTTAATTCAGCCTAGGGGTACCCTTCGCGTACGCAGTCCAAGCCTCGCGTTTCGCAAAGTACAAATCTGCTTCATCCAAATTCCATCCTTCGCGATCACAGAAGTACTATCGTGATTGTGATGCCTTGGCTGTCATAACTACGCAAATGCGATCCATCCTACCCTAGCCTCCTGCACAAACGCGACCCCGCCTTCACGAGCGCGAAGGACGAAGCTCCAACTCCCAACTCCAGTTTATGAATGCGATTGCCTCATCTAGAATGCAAAGAACAAATCCTCCCCAACTCCAAATTATTCATCACGAACATTAGACTTTCTCACGAACATGATGAATACCAGACACCAGCATAAACCAACTCCAAACATGCTCCGGGTGGTCCGAAACTCACCAAACCACCCATGACCCCGTCCAATTTATACCAACAATTCCATAAACACTACAAAGATCTATTTAAAGCTTCCATACATATACGATGATATCACATTAGCATATCGAAGACCAAATCACCAGTTGAACATCTCTTAAGTTCAAGAACTTTTAATTTACCAACCAAGATTTTGATTTAAGACTAACCAAGCCATATCATATCTAAAGTTTGTACACATGTTCCAAACAGAAAAATGAATCTATTCCAAGTTGCGGAACAACAATTAGAGTCTAATAACATCAACTCCCAATCAAACATATAAACTTTGCAAACCTTCAAATTGTCATATTTTGACAAATAGAGCAAAAATCCTCTGGAAACCTCCAAATATAACTCCAAACATATGCCTAAGACAAAAAACACCATACTAATTTATTATAACCATCAAATTACAAAATACATCCGTTGAAGGTGTAAGAGAAACTATTTGGAGAGATTTCACGGAAGGAATTAGAGGCCAAGGAAAAAAGAGAGACGAAAGAGCTCTATTTTGTGAGAGGGAGATGAAAATGCACGAAAGGAATTGTCTAGTAATTTTATTTGGTGATTGGGTTTTTATATGAAGGAAAAAGCATAGATCTAGGTCTTCTTCTTATTCAACGGCTGTATGTTGTATGTATCTTCAATGGCGGACGATTGTATGTTTTGTATGTATAGGTATGAGTCATATTTTTTTTCCTATGTATCTACACTGTATTTAGTTGTACGAGATAGAAAACACACTCTGTTGAGTGAGCGCATATAGCTTATCATGAATATACTCAAAAAGTCAATCCTTGGTCACCTCTTAATAACTTAAGCTTCCAAAATGAGACTAAGTGACTCCAATTACTATCAAACCTTCCCAAAGCCAACCTATCCAATCCCGCAAGTCACAAAATAATTAAGACACATACGAAAGGCAGTAAATAGGGGAACGGGTCTCACATACACAAAATAATCAATCGAGTTGTTACACTTAAGTCGCTAAATGAATATAGAAAGAGATCGGGTAGCTTTTGAGTAAAACTATAAAAAGGCCAAAAATGTGCACTTTTGTATAAAAGAAATCCTATCCGAAAAACTAATATAGCAAGAGTGTAAAAAGAAAGAAAAAAATACAAAAGAAAAAGATACCTCCCATTCATCTTGATCTGCGCTAGTAAGTATCTATGTGTTGGTGTGCTGACAGAAGAAGGTCCTAATCGTATATGGTTTTATAGTGAGGCAATGAATTGGTTATGTTAAGAATGTGCGTGAAAATAAATTGTAGTATGTTAAAGGTTCTTAGGAGTGTGAGTCACTATTTTCTCAAATATATCATACTTATTTCATAGCCTATATTACAACCGATAAAGTTCTACTTGAATCTACACTTTGTGAGTTTAAATTATTCGAATCTTACATAACAGGCAAGCCTATAGTGCAAACTTAAGTATCATATGTGGACTACTTTCTCTCTTTGGTGTCGAATGCTTTTTCTCTTTGGTTTATTGGTAATAGCTCATGATTTGCAAAGGAGTGGTTGATAACTGTTTATTTTAACCACTTATTAGTACCTTCTTGTTTTTTCTGAATCTGATGAAAATGTGTGAATTGCAGGCGTGCTGGAGGATGTGAGCTCAATGAAGAAATCTAACTCAAAAAGAATATGTCCCAGCTCAATTAGTTAAAGAGGAGAATACGAAGAATTTTGCAATCCGCAGAACTTATTCTGTGGCTGCAGATACAGGTGTGACCAGCAGTAGTAATAGTGCATCCATAGAGTCACTATTGAAACTTCAGAGGATCTTAGCAGCAGCGTGGTCCGCACACCAAATTGTGTGTCCTTGAAGCACGGTCCGCAACTAAATTGTGCAGCCACAAAAGCTGATGCACGGTCGTAGAACCCCTCATACTTCAAGAGAATCAGATGAAAGTGCATACTGCAGCAGAATTATGCGACCGCAGAACCTCCCGAAGGGTATTTTTGTCATTGAGTTTTAGAGAACCACAAATATATGAGAAACACTTTTTTGGGGGAAACTTTTGTACTGTAGCAGCTGGTAGCCATTAGACTTAGCCATTTTGGGAAATTCATGATTACAATTAGAGAAGACCCGTTAATTTTACCTTTTAATTTTAGTTTTATGTCTTCAATTACTTCTTCTTTTTCATTTACCATGTCCATGATTTTGAGTAGCTAGATTTTATCTAGGGTTATGACCAACCGTAGTGCCTTGTTTATATTTTACATCTAAAATTAATGGTTGCAAATATTGATTCTTGTCTATTGACTTAGTTCTTACTTGAGAAAGAGGAACCTAGTCTAAGAAAACTTGGCTTACAAGGTATTGAACTAGTTGAAGTTTTTATTAGTTTGATTAAATGATGTAAACTAGAGATTGGGATAATCCTACTTGGTCTCATATCAATTGTTTACATAGCTACCCATATAGTCTTGAGAAATCTAATTTGGTCGTAATCACTCTTTGACCAAGGGATATTGAGTGGGTACTTCCGCATTGAGATTAATAACACACACCGATCAACCAAACAAGCATATATTAACTCTACCCATTAGATTTACACCTAGGTAAAGGTCACATCCCTAGGATTTCCCCTTATTTGATAAAAACACCAAAAACATTGCATTCACTATTTGCTTACTGGTTAGTTCAATCTCTTAGAAGTCAATTTAGATAACAATTCCCCATAGTTGTTTGAAAGCTAAACCTAGTTATTTTAAGATATTTTCTTAGTGTTTACCTTAGCATCATTCTAAACTCTTTGCGGAGTCGACCCCGACTTGTTTTGAATTTTATAATTGCAATGTCTGTTTCATACTTGTTAATTAGGTGTGAATTGGACGTGACCAATTTTTGGCGCCGGTGTCAGGGAATTTTATGGTGTTAGATATATACTTTAGTTTGATACTTGAAATATCATATTTTAGCTTTGTGATTCTAATTTGTTGAAGTGATTGTTGGCTCTAAATGGCGAGCACCGAACTTGAAAACTTGCCTTTGGGAGAGGTGGATGGAGAACAAGAGCAACTTGATTTAATGCCTCAGGGAGGGGGGGGGGGACTTTCAAATTACCAATTTGATGCTCACTTTGCTCGAGCAATGAGGTTATTTCACTGGGGCACTGATTCAAAATGCCTAAAATTATTTGAAAGGTTTTGAGGATACGTGTTGAGGAGAAAACAAAGAACTGTTTCAGAAGGTGCATTGCGGCTAAGGCTTTTTCCTTCCACTAAGGGGTAAGTATTTGAATTGGTTGGAGCGCTTGCCTATTCATTCTATCCATAATTGGGATGAACTGGCGGCGATGTTTATTTCTATTTTTCTCTCTCTCGGGCACATGGCTAATCTACGAGATAAAATATTGGCTTTCAGCAAGATCCCAATGAACCATTGTATGAAATTTAGGAGCAATATCCGACAATGGTGAAGGAATGCCTAAATGATATGATCAATAACATGATCCAATAAACTTTCTATCATGGAATTAATACTACGAATCAATGTGTGGTCAATCAATTAGCAGGGAATAATTTTATGACAACATCTTGTGCGGGAGCATGTGAGATTTTTGATTAAAGGATAGAAACTTCTTCGGATTGGCAATCCCCGAGCTAATGTTCCCCAAGGTGATCTATGCATGATCCATCTGCATAAAGAGTTGCAAGACCATGGGCAAGATTTTGTTAAATTGAACACAACTATGATTAACTTGCTAAGGACCAACTTCATCAAACTTATGCTCCTAAGAAAGTTCATGATATGTAAGGAGTAAATGTCTTGGTCAACAAGAAGAGGACTAAAGGTCAACAATTTCAATCTCCAGTGGAGTATTATGCAAAAGATGATGGTAGCTATGACCAAGATGACTCTTACCAAGAGCAAGAAGAAGAGGTACGATTTGTGAATAATTACCAAGGGCAATGGAGATGTTTTCAAGGCTCCAATCAAAATCAACGGAGCTCTCAAAATAACCAAGGCAATTGGGGTTCTAACAATCAAGGGAATTGGCATAAAAACAATAATAACCAAGAGAATTTGTGAGGTAACAATCAAGGAAATTGGGAAACTATAAGAATCATGCAAATGGAGGCCCCCAATGTACCAACAACCAAGAATCACACTTCCTTATCCTTCCCATGGTCCAATTTCTTCAAACAATGAAGTGGGACATATTGAGAACATGTTCAAGCAAATGATGGAGAAGAAGCAGATTCGGATGCCCAACTTACCTCACATACCACGTCAATCTGTAATCATGAAGTTCAAATGGAGAAAATCTCTCAAGATCTTAATACTCGTCCTAAGGGTGCCTTACCAAATGACATGGTAGTGAACCCAAAGGGTGGTAATAACATGGTGCATGCTATGGCAATTATCAAAAGAAGTGAAAGAGGTGATAATGCACACACCTAAAATGAAATGCAACTTGTGGATGATGACCAAGTGACCCAAGAGGAGGAAATCCCACGTAATAATGGTCAAGTACATGATGAGGTTCGGATTGATATTGAAGATAATGTGGATGATACCCAAGAAGAGGTGAACCTTAATAGGGAACACATTATTGACATATAGGAACTGGTAGTGCAAAAGGCTAAGGAACCCTTGCCAAAGCCTCCTCCTCCTTACCCTCAAAGGCTTGCTAAGAAAAATGGTGAAAATCAATTCAAGAAGTTTATTCAAATAATGAAAGGTCTCTCTATTAATGTGACAATAGTAGAAGCTTTGGAATAAATGTCCGGTCATGCCAAGTTTATAAAAGATATTGTGACCAAGAAGAGGTCGGTGAATTTTGAAACTATCAAGGTCACTCATCAAATTAGTGCAATGTTCATTCCATGGCTCCTAAGTTGGAGTATCCTGGTTCTTTCACAATTTTTTGTACTGTTAGAAGTGCCAATTTTGCTAAAACTCTTTGTGCTCTTGGGCAAAGTATCAATTTGATGCCCTAATTTATGTTCAAAACTTTGGAGATTGGGAAACCAAGTCCCACATCAATAAGGTTACAAATGGCTGATTGTACCACGAAGAGGACATTGAGAGTAATTAAGGATGTCTTGGTCCGAGTTGATAAGTTTATCCTTCCGGCAAACTTTGTGATTCAAGATTGTGAGGTTGACTATGAAGTTACTATCATTCTTGGGAGGCATTTTCTTGCTACGGGTAAGGCCCTTTTATGATATGGAAGCCAGGGAACTCACGTTCTGGGTTGGTGATGAGCAAGTAGTATTCCATGTGTGCAAGTTTATGTGGCAATCAAATAGCAATAAAGTGTGTTCTTTTGTGGATTTGGTAATTGATGCCATTATTGATGACACAAGTGCTATAATTAATGTTGCGGATATGTTGGAAGTCGTTTTGCTCAACTTTGACGATTATGATATGGATGGTTTCATGGAATGCATGAACTCTTTCCAACGAATGGGGTCATACAACTATGCAACCCGGAAGTTATCTTTATGTCTTGAGAATATGAAGACTCCTCCTACAAACCCTTCTATTGAAGAGCCACCTAGTTTGGAGTTAAAGCCATTGCCACCTCACCTTCGATATGAATTTCTTGTCCCTTGTTATAATTTACTGGTTATTATTTCCTCTTGTTTGACTAACTTGCAGGTTGATTCCACATTGGCGGTGTTGCAAAAGAGCAAAAAAGCCATTGGGTGGACTTTAGCAGACATTCGGGGATTAAGCACCACATTTTGCATGCATAAGATCATGCTGGAGGATGGTGACAAGCCGTTCATTGAGCATCAAAGGAGACTCGATGAAGCTATGAAAGAGGTAGTCAAAAAGGAGATTATCAAGTGGTTGGATGTCGAGGGTTGTCTACCCCATTTTCTATAGTTCACGGACCTCCCCGCTTCAATGTGTCCCCGCTAAGGGGGCATGCCAGTTGCTACAAATGAGAAGAATGAGTTGATTACTACAAGAAGGGTCACCAGTTGGAAAGTTTGTATGGATTATCATAAGCTCAACAAAGTCACAACGAAAGATCACTTTCCTCTTCCTTTCATGGATCAAATGCTTGATAGATTTGCTGGTTGTGCTTCCTATTGTTTTCTTGATGGGTAATCGGGCTACAACCAAATTCTTGTTGCTCCCAAAAATCAAAAGATACTCACTTTTACATGTCCATATGGTACTTTTGCTTTCATACGGATGTCTTTTGGTTTATGCAATGCACCAGTGACTTTTCAACGGTGTATGGTGGGTATTTTCACGGACATGGTGGTAGACTACCTTGAGGTCTTCATGGATGACCTTTTGGTGGTTGGAGATTCTTTTGAAGATTGTCTTGCTAATTTGGACAAAGTGTTGGCTAGATGTGACGAAACAAATTTTGTACTCAATTGGGAGAAGTTTCCTTTCACGGTTGAGGAAGGCATTGTCCTTGGCCGTAAGATTTCAAATAATGGTATTGAAGTGGACAAGGCGAAGATTTAATTTATTTCTAAGCTTTCACCTCCCACCTTGGTGAAGGGTGTGTAGAGTCTCTTGAGCCATACAGGTTTCTACCAGCAATTTATCAAAGATTTCTCTAAAGTGGTGAACCTATTGTGCAAGCTCCATGAGAAGGATGACAAGTATTGTTTCAATGATGATTGTATGAGAGCTTTTGAATAATGGAAGCTCAATTTGACAACTAATCCTATTATTACATCTCCAAATTGTAGTTTGTCATTCAAGCTCATGTGTGATGCAAGTGATGTAGCGGTTGAGGCTATTTTGGGGCAATGTATCAACAAATATTTTTCATCTGCTTTCCCAAGCTATTAAGACCATGAATAGTTACCATGTCAACTATACCGTTGCGGAGAAAGAGCTCCTTGCTATTGTATTTGCTATTGATATGTTCCGCTCATACTTGGTGGGTGCCAAACTTATTGGTCATACGGATTATACGACACTTCACTATATTATGAGCAAAAAGGAATCTAAAACTCGCCTGATGGTATGGGTACTTTTGTTACAAGAGTTCAATATTGACATGCAAGACAAGAAGGGGAGTGAAAATCAAGAGGCGGACCACTTATCTCAGTTGGAGGAGAAGGGGAGGCCACATGATGACCTTGAAATCAATGACTCTTTCTCCGATGAAAGAAGTGTCATGGTTCGCGGATTTGGCTATTTTTTTGTGCGCGGTATCATTCCAGATGAGTTCTATTCAAACCAAAGGAAGAAGATCAAGAGGGATTTTCAAGACTACTATTGGGATGAGCCAAACCATTTCCATATTTTCATGGATGGGGTGATTCAGAGGTGTGTGCCAAAGGAAGGTCAAGGTGATATTCTTGGGGATTGTCATTCTTCGTTGTGTGGTGGTCATCAAAGTGGAGCGAGAACGACAGCTAATGTCCTACGTTGTGGTTTCTATTGGCCTACTCTTTATAAATATGCAAATGAGTTGGTGAATAAATGTGATGAATGTCAACATGCTAGTGGAATTTAATAGAAACATGAGATGCCCCTTACAACCATCTTGGGGATTGATATTTTTGATGTTTGGAGTATTGACTTTATGGGCCCTTTTGTGAGTTCTTGTAAAGATATCTACATTTTGGTCGCGGTAGATTATGTTTCTAAATGGGTAGAAACCATTGCCTTACCTAATAATGACGCTAGAAGTGTGGTGGCTTTCTTGAGAAGGAACATTTTTACAAGATTTGGTACTTCGCGAGCAATCATAAGTGATGCAGGGTCACATTTTTGCAACAAGTCTTTCGACACTTTACTTGGAAAGTATAGTATTACTCACAGGGTGACAACTCCCTATCACCTACGAGCTAGTGGCCAAGTGGAAGTCTTCAATTGGGAGATTAAGAGTATTTTATCCAAATCGGTGAATGAAAATCAGACTAATTGGTCTAATAAGCTTGATGATGTTCTATGGACATATAGTCCGACTTACAAAACACCTACCAGAATGTACCCATACAAATTGGTGTTAGGGAAAGCCTGTCATCTTCCGGCGTAACTAGAGCACATGGCAATGTGGGCCTTATTGAATTAAATCGTTATTGGGATGTAGCCGCTAACTTGCGGGTTGAAAACTTCAATGAATTGGATGAGTTCAAGTACTACGCATATGAGAATTTGTCCTTGTATAAAGACAAGATGAAATATCTTCATGACAATTATATTTGGAACAAGGAGTTCAAGGCCAATGGTCTAGTGTTATTTTTCAACTCAAGGTTGAGAATGCTTCCCAGGAAGTTCAAGTCAAAGTGGAGTGGTCCTTTTAAAATTATTAGTGTGACACCATTTGGTGGCTTGGACTTGAAGAACAAGAACAATAAAATATTTCGAGTCAATGGTCACCGTGTGAAGCACTACTTGGGAAAAGTTGGAGAGAAAAATGTGGTGGAGGTTATTTACTTCACTTGAGGATGCTATGATATTGCTTCATGCCACGGCATTAAATAAGGCACTTCATGGGAGGGAACCCAAGTTCTTTTTCTTTTTCTCTTTTAGTTGGATATTATTTCTTATTCTTACCTTGAGTTGAAGTGTGTTACAGGGATCAGTGTTAGATATGAAATGGTAGCTGAGGTTATGTCATCCAGGGAAAAATTGCGGACTACACTTTTCTTAGTACAGCCGCAAAAATGAAATGTTGATCATAGAAGATTCTATGCGGTAGCAGATTTCATCTACAGACCACACTTGTAAGAATCAATCTGAGGTGCTAAATGGATGGTCCTCTGGACTTATCTTCCAACATTGCAGAGTAAGTTTGTGTACCATCACAAATTATGTGGTCGAAGAAGCACACTATTAGAGAAGTGGTTGTACTATAATTTTAGGAGTGCGGATGCACTTGAAAAAAGTGTGGACCGCATAACTATGTTCTCCACTGCTACTAGGTGATAGAGTATGGACCGCACTTGGAATTGTGCAGCTGCACTCACCTCTCTAACTCTCACTCTTCCCTAAACTATAATAGAACAATGACCCGTTCTCTTAAACTTTTCACCACCCTTACTGTTTCACTATTACTCTAAGAAGTTGCCCAAAGTACTTGCACTTTAAATTACAAGCAACTCTTCGCACTCACTTGGATCTTATTACTCTAGCACTATCTGGTATGCATCACTTCAATCTTTTTTCTTTCAATTTTGAATATATTTTGACTTTTAACTTATTTTTAGACCATCTGTTATTGCATTCTTTCAATGTGTCCATATAGGGTAGTTTAGTGTTGGGTAATTGTCAAAGCATGCTTAGATTGGGGTGTTTTTTTTACCATGTCTATACCATGATGCCCAGTAGAATTGAAAATAATGTTTGCATAACATAGGTTAAAATACATGTAGCCTTTATTGTTCTTGATTGTGCGGTCCGCACTTGAAATTGTGCGATACACAAACTTTTGATTGGCTAGCTTGAATGCTTAACTATGTGTGCGTCCGCACTTATGTGAACCATGGATTTTATTATGCGACTGCCGAGTAGGTCCGCACTGGTAATCAAGGAACCCATTCTATGAGTATCTCAAGTGCGGACAACAAACATTTTTGAGTGGACTGCATATGATTTCTGTGGCCGTAGACTGTAGTTGCAATTTATATCAGAGAGTTGATCCTGAGAACCGAGCATAATTGCTCTAAAGTGCAGCCCGCATTTGAAAGTGTACGGCCCGCGCTTCCGCTCTGCGGACCACACTTGGTCCTTGTCTATTGCATTCTGCAATTTTGAAACCATATTGCTTCTATGAAGTCCTCACATGCTTGTATGACTCCGGACTGCACTTGGTTCTTGTCTATTGCATGCTGCAATCTTGAAACCATATTTCTTCTATGAAGTCCTCACATGCTTATATGAATATTCACCATTTACAACATGAATATCATCTGACAAATCTCTTCGTGCATACACAGACAATGGTGCAATCAAGAGGACGAAGAAAATCTTTAAAAAAAGGAGAATAAGCAAGGGGCTGAGGTAGAGGTTCCATGCACTCGAGTGAATAAAGATCTATTATAAAGTGAACTACTGCAGGGCGGGGTAGAGGTAGAAACCTCTCAGAGTTGAGTTCTTATGCCCTATCTACGGAGGCCTCAAAGGGAAATTCCATGTCTTAACCTGATGAGCACTATGAAGAGTAATATAGGCCACAAGGGGAGTTTGATCCTCTAGATGTGCCTTATACATCTCACAGTACTTCACATGGCTCAGCTAGTATCAGTCATGAGTCCAACGCAGCTGCTGTACACTCAGATTCTGATGATTCCCTAGATGATCGGAGAGGGGGAGCAAGTGCACAGTCAAACATGGCTCGGATTAAGAAGAAGTTTGCTTGGGAAAATTATTTCTTGAGTTTGCAAGAATATATAGATTTCCGATGTGGTGGAAGCAGAGATCTCTTACTCAAGAATGACAATTCCTCCTCAAATACTTAGACAAATACAACCCTACATCCTTAGATTAGTTTACCAAGAAAAAGGAATTGATGCAGTTTACTGAAAAACTGGTAGATATGAAAGAGCATATTTTTTAGGAATTATATGCCAACACAACACATATTATCAAAGGAACGAAGATCACCAAGGTGCACAACCTGGAAGTAAAGTTTGATCAGCTCACTTTGAATGTGTACTTGGGATTTGATGATGTGAAGCCAAAGGCATATTTCGCAAAGTTAGATTTAAAGTAAGAGGCTAGACCATGGCTTTCTAAGATTCTTTAACCTTGACCTACTCCCTCTTGGATAGGTGTCGGGGTGCACATCCTCTGTAACACTCTAAGCTTTGAGGCAAAAGGGTGCCAGCCTTTTGTTTGCAGCAGACTTGACCTGTGTTTCAATGAGAACAACCTGCCCTGCCAAGAGCTGTATTGGTAGCCTCTATCATGGGCGGTTACCCGATCGATATTGGTGCTTTGATATCGGACAACATCTCACTGTGGCACATCAAGGTAACATATATTACCCCTGCCCCACTATTACTACTAAGTATCTGACTGATGCTAAGGTAGAGTCAAGGAAATTTTTCACCAAGGTCAAGCCGAGCGGTCCATTTGAGTGATACAAGCTGCAAGACCCGAGGAACTCAAAGATGAGCATTCAGCCTTCTACTACTGCTGGCTAGTCTGATGACCCAATAGTTTTAGCCCTTGGTCCATCTGATATTTCATCTACTTCAACGGAGCCTTCCACCATTGTCGCAACTACCATCCTAGAGCAACCATCCTCATCCCTACATTGCATACTCTAGATCTAAGGTCAGTTCCTAAGTCTACATGCCTATTGTCTGCCTTGCGGGTCTCTCATACATTTGCGAACGTTAAAACTAGATGTAGGCAGCTCCTTCTAAGCTATATGAGATCTCTAGTAGAGTTGCAGGACTGTCATCTTCGCAGGCACCATTGGTTCCCTATGACATCGATAAGTATATCACCAAGCACTTGGACAACCGGAAGGTGATTATGGATACACCGGTACATCAAGATATAATGATAAAGCTGTTCACGAAGTAGGTGAGGAAGTGATAAAGACATAGGCCAGCAAGAATTTAGAAGATGCACTTCAAGATGAGGTGACAAGGATAGGTGAGGTCGGTGATTTACCCTTTGATATGATACTAGACCCCGCCTAGACTCACCCAACTCCATCTTCTCATGAGGATTTTACTGCTCCACCTAAGGATTCATGCCTTGCATCCAACACTGTTGAGGTGGAGCGTGATATGTTCAGCTCTCAAGCCGTTCCCACACACAATGATGACATCATTTAGTCAGTTGAGTCAGTTGGGACTGATGCTACGGGTGACACTTTGATGACCGAGGACACTTAGGGAGTTTTTTTTTGCCCTTTCTGCTCTTTAATCTTTTATTCGAGGGTGGAGAATTCTATATTTGATGATGATTTGATACATTTGACAAAACTGAGATGTAATAATTGGATGATTCTACTTTTATTTATCTTTAGTAGTAGTTATATTTATTAACATCTTTAATTGTGTTTGTTTTGGTAGCTTTTATGTTTTTCTTATTAGTGGTTATAAAAAACGTTTGGTTTTCTTAATGCCATGGTACTTTTCAAAGGAGGTCCTTTGTGTGAACCTGGTGACTCTTCCCGAGGATGGAGAGTGTGACAACTTTCTTTAGTGTATGAGTCACTTTCATGTTTAGGTAATAGTAGTAGTAAGTAGTCATGAATAAAAGATCTAATTAAGTCATTCTACAGAAAAAGGTGTTATTTATGCTTCATGTGGAACCAACATACTTAACTGCATGCTTATAGTTTGAAACACGATTTTCGGAAGAAATAGCTCTAGTATAGTGAATTTAAGGTTCTTTTGTTGGATTTAATAATCATTAGGTGGTCGAATAGATCATAGTGATCTTTAACTTGACTGTGATCGTTATGGGTTTTATATTCTATCCTTTTTTGCAATCTAGTTGCATGAGTGGTGAGATGATTTTTTGTTGCTAGTCCAAGCACTTGAGCGAATAATCTAAAACTTGCCCTGAATATGTTTCAAGGAGAAATTTTAAGTTTGCTTGGTTTAAAAAGTTATTGTAGGCTTTCGTTGGACTATTTGAGCTTTCTATTGCCACCCTATGATCGTTATCGTTAGCCTACATTTGGGGAGAAAGTTGAGGAATCTAAAAGATATATCAAGACATTAAAAGGAGAGAAAAGAAATGATCTCCATGAAAGAGACAGTAAGAAAAGAAAGAACAAAAAGAAAATAAAAAGGGATATTGATGAAATTCAAGTGAGTCAAGTAACTCTAGTATGAGAATCAAGGGAGATAAAGAAAAAAATGAACAATAAAGAGTGATGGCAAGTCTCTCTAGCCCCTAAGAAAAAGAAATGCCTCTAATGGTTTGGCAAGTTTGAGTCAAGAAATAAAAAGTGAAGTGCTTACAGAAGGGTATAAACACTTATCTCACATGGTATCCTACCCAACCCTAAAGCCTTTATTACAACCCGAAATAAATCATATTTGATTTCGAACCAAGTAAGCTTACATTAGCAGAGATCTGCATGAGTGGCAAGTGTGTGGTACTTAAAACATTAGTTATGACATTCCTTAGTGAGTGAAGAGTGTAAATGTTATTGCTCTAAAAATTGAGTGTTATCTCTTGGAGTGAGAAATAGAAAATGGAAGATATAAGAGGAAGAGTTTGGAGTCCATCATGATTTACATGAAAGAACAAGAGTGCTTGATATGTGAAGCCAAAATCTCAAATGTTACATTAGAGTTACATGCAAGTTGCATATTTTTGAAAATTTTGACACGTTGTTGAGAACGCATTAGTATCGTAGGTAATTATTGGTCTCAACTAAGTATAAATAAATTATAAAGTGGCTCTTGGAAATGAACTTTCACTTAGAGGAGATAGGAACTAATCTAGTTGCTTGAGGACAAGCAAGGACTTAAGTTTTGGGGAGTTGATAAGTGTAGATTTTAAACACTTATTTGTACCTTCTTGCTTTAGTTTTTAGTCCAAAAGTAGTGATTTTTATTTCTGAATATAATAAAAAGGTGTGAACTGCAGACATGCTGGAGGATGTGAGCTAATTTGAAAAGGAGATGTCCCAGCTCAAATAGTCAAAGAGGAGAAGTGCAAAGAATTCTGTGATCGCAGATACAGGTGCGGCCCGTAGAAAGAATAGTGCGGCAACACGCTAACCAATGAAGCTTCAGATTCTCTTAGCAGCAACGCATTCCGTAAAACAAATTGTGCAGCCACAGAAACTACTCACACTGACAAGTTTGAAAAGATTAGAGAAGATGCAAAAGACCAAGTCTGAAGCCTCCTTGAAGTGCAGTTCGCAGCCAAATTATGCGGTCGTAGAAGCTTAAGTACGGCCGCTGAATCCCTCCTATTGCGAGAGTATCTGATCAAAGTGCGGACCGCAGCTGAATTTTGCGGCCGCAGAACCTCCTAAGGGACATTTTTGATAGTGAATTTCAGAGCAGTATAAATATTTGAGAAACTATTTTTAGGGCAACATATGTTCTGTAGCATCTAGTAGCGGTTAGACTCAGTCATTTTGGGTAATTTGTGACTATAATTAGAGAAGACCCATTAATTTATCTTTTAATTTTAGTATTATATCTTTAATTACTTCTTCATTTTCATTTACCATGTCTATGATTATGAGTAGGTGTATTTTATATAAGGTTATGACCCAATCCTAGTGTGCAAAACTTATGAGTATTTAATATTCACGCTTCTTTTTGATTGGGTGTATGTTATTTAGCCTTGTTTGTACTTTATATCTTAAATTAATGGTTCCAAATATTGATTTATGCCTATTTGACTTAGTTTTTATTTGAGGAAGAGGAATCTATTATAGTAAAACTTGGCTAACTAGAAACTGAACTAGTTGAAGTTTTTATTAGTTTGATAAGGTTTTGAACCATATGTATAATTCCACTTGAACTCACATCTATTATTTATATTGCTACCCATTTGGTCTTGAGAAAGCGAATTTGGGTGTAATCACTCTTTGACCGAAAGGTATTGAGTGGGTAATTGAGCATTGACAATCATAACATACCTTGATCTACCAAATAAGCAAAGATTTACTCTACCCATTAGGTTTACACCTAGATGAATGTTACATTCATAGGCTTTTTCCTTATTTGATAAAAACACCATAAATATTGCATTCACTATTTGCTTATTAGTTAGTTTAATCTCTTAGATAACAATTTTCATTGCTGTTTGAAAGTTAAATCTAGTTATTTCAAGTTCTTTTCTTAAGTGTTTACCTTAGCATCAATCTAAACTCTTAGTGGATTCGGTCCGACTTGCGTTGGGTTTTATAATTGCATTAACAATTTCATACTCGTTAATTATGTGTGAATTGAACGTGATCAGTTGTAAAGTCTTTAAATATTAAGTTGGCACAAGAATATAAATCATTATCATTCGTGTGATTCTCGAGTATGTTTTAAAATGTATTTTAGCTGATGCACTTAATTTTAAAGTTGCTCAAGAACAAAAAAGAGTTTAAGTGTGAGTGGTAATAGATGACAAAAATATATATTTTAGAGTGTGTTTTCATATTATTTCTTATATGAGTTGCATTGTATCACATGATTATTATAGTGAATTGTGATCATTACATATTTCTTGTATGTAGGAATAAGTTTAGATTAAAGGTGATCAAAATAGGACGATTTGGCGCAAAAAGAAGATTAAAAATAAAATCTGGAATAGTGCCACTGTCACGACCCCAACCCCGGTCGTGCTGGCGCCCAACACAATTGCTAAGCAAGCCCGTCCATTGTAACACTCTCAATCCGAGTATGAAAACTCATAACCGGTTAATTAGATATTTATAATAGTTAGCAAAGATTAATAATTCTGACAATAGATAGAAACAATACGGAAAGCCATAGTAATACCAATATAATTTCCAAAAGATCTGGGGTCACGAGTCTAGAGCCTTTAAATACAACTGAGTAATGAATTCTCAAAATACATCAGTCAAGGATGCGGAAATGTAAATGGATAAGCGGGAGAAGTCGGGTCCTGCGGACGCCAGGCAGCTACCTCGACAACTCCTGAGATAATCTGGAGACCAGCAACAACGCTACGAAGCCTCCGAAACACCTGAATCTGCATACATGGTGCAGGGAGTAAAATGAGTACTTCCCAATCAGTGAGTAATAAGCATATATAATGGTTGAGAATGAGAATACCCGAAATACCACATATGTAAAGCTACAAACAACAGTTTAGCACAACTAACGGTGAAAATGGCAACAAGACAACAATAGAAACACATCAATGTATGAATGGAATGCAATGCACATGACCGCTGCGGCGCGCAGCCCGATCTATTTGGGTACCCGCGCTCACTGTGGGGGTTCAGACTCCGGAGGAGCTCAAACAACCCAAGCGAAATATCATCGTATCATCGCTGCGGCGTGCAGCCCAATCCACACTCAGTCCAAAATATGCATATGAGCCACACATCAAAGTCAGGTTATAGTCCTCAGTTCCAATTATTAGGAAAATATAGTTTAAGTTTTAAAACCTTAGGAATGTGACTAAGCTTTTCGAAATAATGTTTAGCTCAAGACAGAAGTCATATAACATGCTAAGCATTATGGAAGCAGTAATAATAATCCCTAAGGGATTCAAATAATCGGCACACGGCCCAGATATATCATAATAATCCAAGTAGGCTGTTTACCAATAATCTCTAGTTAAGAACACAGTACAAACATCACTCGGGACGGACTAAGCCATAGTCCCCAATCACAACCGACCCCGCACTCCTCATAGAGTACGTCTCTCGCCTCAATATAGCGTCATAGTTTGATATACCGGGGTTTCAAACCCTCAGGTCATCATCTACATCTATTACTCACCTCAAGCCGGCCACAAGTCTAGCTCGCTATGCCTTTTCCTCTCGAATCAACCTCCTCGCGCGCCGAATATGATCAAAACCACAAAGAATACATTACAATAGACTAATAAAACATAACCGAATCGAAAGAACTCGAAAAACACCAAAAATCATGAAGTTGGCAAAACCCGAGCTCCGGGCCCACTTCTCGAAAAATTATGAAATTTGCATCACCGGATTCCTCGTCTCGCCACGAGTCTGTAAATATAAAATTTACAAAAATTGGTGTTCAAATGATCCCTCAAATCCCATATTTTCATTTCAAAAACCCAAGCCCTAGTTCTTCAATTTTTCACCCAATTTTCAAAGAATTAAAGGTTAATTCTTCAATAAAATAGCGTTTCTAGGTCACGAAACTTACCTCCAATCAATTCCCGTCAAAACCCTCTTCAATTTCTACCAAAAAGCTCTTGAGGTGGTTCAAAAATGGAGGAAATGATAAATGGGTAGCGGATGAAATATCACTAATAGACCCTTCTGTCTCCAGCTTTTTCTTCTATGCGAACGCGAGACCTCTCCCCCGTTCGCGATGAACAATAATTCCAACTGACCAATTAACTCTACGCGAACGCGTACCACCAGACGCGAACGCGATGCTTCAGCTTCTAACAATACGCGAACACGATGCCCAAACGCGAACACGATGCACCAGGAGATCCTCTTACGCGAACGCGACATCCCCATTGCGAACGCGATGAATAAGCTAGGCTGGGCCTCCAGGCCCTCTTACGCGAAGTAAGGCTACCATCGCGAACGCGATGGCCAAGAAGTTACAACTACGCAAACGCGAATGAACCTACGCGAACGCGAAGGCCAAAAGTGGCCTGCAACTGCTACTGAAATTCGGCAACACTCCAAGTCCAAAATTCTTCCGTTTTGCCACCTGGTCACCCCAAGGCCCCCAAGACCTCAACCAAAAATACTAACATACCCCAAAACATCATACGAACTTTTTCCAATCATCAAAACACGTCAAAAAACACCAAAATCATCAATTCACCACGGATTCAAGCCAAAGTTTCTTCAAAACTTTCGAAACACACATTCGATCAAAAACCCGACCAAAACACCTCTAAATGACCTGAAATTTTACCCGTACATCCAAAATCACCTAACGAAGCTACTGCAACTCTCGGAATTCCATTCGAACCCCCGGATCAAAATCTCACCTATCAACCGGGATTCGCCAAAATACTAACTTTGCCATTTCAAGCCTAATTCTACACCGGACCTCCAAATTCAATTCTGATCGTGCTCCTAAGTCACAAATCATCCCCGAAGCTAACCAAATTACTGGAATTCACATCCGAGCCCTCTAACTAAATAGTCAACATCCGGTTGACTTTTCCAAAACAAGCTTCCCTTTAAGAGACTAAGTGTCTCATTTCCATCTAAAACCGATCCAATTCTACCCGACCACCTCAAATACTGATATTGAAACATAGAGAAACATAATATGGGGGAAACGGGGCGGTAACTCCCGTGACTATAGGGCGGGTCGCACATCCTCCCCAACTAAAACAAACGCTCCTCCTCGAGCGGGTCAAGAATCATACCTGAAGTCTCAAACAAGTGAGGATATCTGGTCCGCATCTCCCGCTCGGTCTCCTAGGTAGCCTCCTCCATGGGCCGACCTCTCTACTGTACCTTTACCGAAGCTATATCCTTTGATCTCAATCTCTGACCCTGACGACCCAAAATAGCCACTAGCTCCACATCATGGGTCAAATCATCATCCAACTGAACTGTACTGAAGTCTAACACCTGAGACGGGTCACCAACATACTTCCGGAGTATAGAAACATGAAATAACGGATGAACCCCTGATAAGCTGGGTGGCAAAACAAGCATATAGGCCACCTCCCATATCCTCCTGAGTATCTCAAAAGGACCAATGAACCGCGGACTCAACTTACCTTTCTTTCCAAACCTCATAACGCCCTTCATGGGCGAAACCTTTAACAAGACCTTCTCGCCCGCCATATAAGATACATCTCGAACCTTCCTGTTCGCATAACTCTTTTGATGCGACTAATCTGTATGAAGTCTCTCCTGGATCACTCTTACCTTATCTAAGGCATCTTGGACCAACTCTGTCCCAAATAGCCTAGCCTCGCCGGGCTCAAACCAACCAACCGAAGATCTACAACGTCTCCCATATAAGGCCTCATACAGTGCCATCTGAATGCTGGACTGATAGTTGTTGTTGTAGGAGAACTCTGCAAGTGGTAGGAACTTAGCCCAAGAACCTCAAAAATCAATAACACAGGCACGCAACATGTCCTCCAATATCTGGATAGTACGGTCGGACTACCCGTCCGTCTGAGGATGTAATGTTGTGCTCAACTCTACCTGGGTACACAACTCTCGCTGAAAAGTCCTCCAAAACTGGGAAGCAAACTGAGTACCCGTATTTGAAATAATAGAAACTGGGACCCCATGCGACCGAACGATCTCCCAAATGAAAATCTCTGCTAACCGCTTCGAAGAATAGGTAGTACATACCAGAATGAAGTGTGCGGACTTGGTCAGCCGATCCACAATCACCCAAATCGAATCAAACTTCCTCGATGTCTGAGGGAGACCACTCACAAAATCCATATTAATCCTCTCCCACTTCCACTCGGGAATACCCATGCGCTGAAGTGCACCACCGGGCCTCTGATGCTCATATTTCACCTGCTGACAGTTGAGACACCGAGCTACATGATCACAATATCCTTGTTCATTCTCATCCAACAGTAATGCTGTCTCAAATCCTGATACATCTTCCCGACACCTGGATGAATAGAATACCGCGAGCTCTGGGCCTCCTCCAATATCAACTCCCGAAGCCCATCCATATTGGGCACGCGAATCCGGCCCTGCATCCTCAACACGCCATCACTATCAATAGTCACATCCCTGGCATCATCATACTGAACCCTGTACTTAAGGACAAGCAAATGTGGATCATCATACTGGCGCTCTCTAATGCGGTCATACAAGGAAGACCGAGAAACCACACAAGCCAACACGCGACTAGGCTCCGAAATATCTAGCCTCACCATGCGATTGGCCAAAGCCTGGACATCAACTGCAAAGGTCCTCTCCGCAACTGGAATGTACACCAAATTACCCATACTCACCGCCTTCCGACTCAAAGCATTGGCCACCACATTGTCCTTCCCCGGAAGATACAAAATGGTAATGTCATAATCCTTGAGTAACTCAAGCCACCTCCGCTACCTCAAATTAAGATCCTTTTGTTTGAACAAATGCTGAAGGCTGTGATGATCAGTATATACCTTACAAGATATGCCATATAAGTAGTGCCTCCAAATCTTGTAAGCATGAACTATAGCAGCCAACTCCAAATCATGTACATGGTAGTTCTTCTCATGAGGCTTCAACTGACGAGAAGCATATGCAATGACTCTACCCGCCTACATCAACACAAATCCAATCCCAACTCTCGAAGCATCACAATACACGGTGTAAGAACCTGAAGCTGATGGCAAAACTAACACTGGAGCTGTGGTCAAAGCTGTCTTGAGCTTCTGAAAGCTCTCCTCGCACTTGTCCGACCATATAAACGGTGCACCATTCTGCGTCAACTTGGTCAAAGGTGAAGCAATAGATGAAAAACCCTGGACGAACCGTTGAAAATAACCTGCCAAACTAAGGAAACTCCGAATCTCCGTGGCTGAGGACGGTCTAGGCCAACTCTGCATCGCCTCTATCTTCTTTGGATCAACCTGAATACCATCGCTAAACACCACGTATCCCAAAAAAGCCACAGACCCAAGCCAGAACTCACACTTGGAGAACTTTGCATAAAGCTTCTCCTCCCTCAATCTCTATAATACCACTCTCAAATGTTGAGCATGTTCCTCCTGTCTACGCGAGTACACGAGGATATCATCAATAAAAATGATAACAAATGAATCCAGATATGGCCGAAACACGCTGTTCATCGGATGCATGAATGCGGCTTGGCCATTATTCAGCCCAAAAGACATAACTAGAAACTCATAGTGCCCATATCTCGTCCTGAAAGCTGTCTTCATAATATCAGAATCTCCAATCTTTAGCTGGTAATAGCCTAAACGGAGATCAATCTTAGAGAATACCCTTGCCCCCTGGAGCTGATCAAACAAATCATCAATACGAGGTAGTGGATACTTGTTCTTCACTGTCACCTTGTTCAATTTCATGTAGTCAATGCACATTCTCATTGTGCCATCTTTCTCCTTCACAAATATGACTGGAGCACCCTACGATGACACACTCGGGTGAATGAACCCCTTATCTAGGAGTTCCTGAAGCTAATCCTTTAGTTTTTTACTCTGTTGGTGCCATACAATACGTAGGAATGGAGATGGGCTGAGTGCCCAGCACCAGATCAATACCAAAATCAATGTCCCTGTTCGGCGGCATGCCCAATAGGTCTGCTGGGAACACATTTGGAAAATCCCTCACAACAGGAACATAATCAAGACTAGGAGTATCAGCTCCAACATCTCTCACAAAAGCTAACTACAATAGGCAACCTTTCCCAACCATCCGCTGGGCCTTTAGGAAAGAAATCACCCTGCTAGGAACATAGTCAGTCATCCCACGCCACTCAATCCTTGAAACACCCAGAATAGCCAACGTAACTGTCTTGGCATGACAGTCCAGTCCATACCCAGAATCACATCAAAATCTACCATGCCCAACAACAACAAGTCAACTCGGGTCTCCAGACCCCCAATAGTCACAAGACAAGATCGATATACATGATCCACAATAATAGTATCACCCACCGGGGTGGATACGTGCACGGGCAAAGAAAGACAACCGCGGGTCGTACCCCAAATGATGGGAAAAATATGAAGACACATAGGAGTATGTAGATCCGTGATCAAATAAAACAGAAGCATCCCTGTGGCAGACTGAAATAATACCTGTGATAACAACATGTGATGCAATGTCGTCCCTCCTGTATGGAAGAGCATAGAATCGAGCCTGACCACCACCAGATCGGTCTCCCCCTCTAGGGCGGCCCCTAGCTGCCTGGGCCCCACCCCTACCTGACTGGGAAGGTGCTGAAGTAGATGGAGTAGAAGAGGAGGGCTGATCCCTCAGTTGAGACCAACTACCACGAAGCCGAGGACATTGTCTCCTCATGTGACCAAACTCACCGCACTCGTAGCAACCACCTGGTGCTAGAGAATGGGACTGAAGAGAACCCCTCACTGCTGAAGAACCCTGGGCTGAAGAAGTAGGAGAAAAGCTCTGAGCTAGAAGGGCACTAAGTGAAGACTTGCCCTACTGAACTCCCTGATGACCACGGCCTGAAGAAACCCCACTGTACTCTGGGCGACCTGACTAAGGAGGTCTGAAGGATCGACCTCTACCACGTTGGAACTGGCCCCTAGACGGAGCACCACTGAAGCTACCTGAATCTCGAGGCCTCTTGGACTCCCTCTCCTCACGCTCCCGACAGCGAGCCATCACAATCTCCCAAGCCATGTCGACTACCTCCTCGAATGAAGCACTCATAGCTCTCTCTCTGGTCATCAAAATACGGAGTGGATAGTTGAGGCCATCCACGAACCTCCTAATCCTCTCTCTATCAGCGGGATCATCCATGTAGCATGCCGAGCTAACTGCGTAAACCTCAAATCGTACTGGGTCACAGTCATGTCTCCCTGAATCAACCACTCAAACTAACGATGCAACTCCTCCCTGCAAGACTACGGTACATACTTCTCCAGAAAGAAAGTGGAGAACTACTACCATGTAAGGGGCACTGATACAACAGGCCTACGCCTCTCAAACTCCTCCCACCATGTAAATGCAGGCCCTGAGAACTAGAAGGTAGTAAAAGCCACTCCAATCGACTCCAAAATCCCTGTAGTACGAAGTATACGCTGACACTTGTCTAGAAATCCCTGGGCATCCTCGCCCTCAGTACCACTGAACGTTGGAGGCTGGAGTCTACCGAACATGTTTAGTCGACGCTGCTCGTCATTTGGCATAACTGGAACCACATAATCTGGAGCTGGTGCGACTGGCGCGACTGGAGCAACCGGTGCAACTGGCTGAGCTGGAACCGCTCCCAGTGTCTGCAATCCCCGAACAACCTGTTCAGGTGTGCGAGCTGCGGGGGTCTGATGACCACCCCCGGTCTGTGAGGTAGCTGCGATAGTAGTGGCTGAGACTGCCTGAGCCAGGCTAGTACAGACGGATAGGATCTGAGTTAAAGCCTCCTGAAGACCAGGAATCACGATGGGCACTGCCGGTGCCTGAACAGGTGCTGCTGAAGCATCTACAGCTGGAGGCTGGTCCTGAATGGGGACAACTGGTGGTTCAACAGGTGCTGCCCCTGCTGCTCTGCCTCGACCACGACCACGGCCGCGCCCACTGCCTCTAGTGGGTGGTAATGGTGGTCGCCTGCCACGTCTGGTAGCACGGGTTCTCGCCATCTGCGAGAGAATAGAATACAGGAGTTTAGTTCTTGGAACAACAAAACCACACGACAAGAATTCAAGAATATGAAGTGTTTCCTAAAGGTTCTGCAGCCTCTCGAGGATAAATACAGATGTTTCCGTACCGATCCACGAGACTCTACTAACCGGCCCATGACTCATGAGGCCTAGTAACCTAGGCTCTGATACCAACTTGTCACGACCCCAACCCCGGTCGTGATGGCGCGCAACACAATTGCTAGGCAAGCCCGACCATCGTAACACTCTCAACCCGAGTATGAAAACTCATCACCAGTTAATTAGATATTTATAAAAGTTAGCAAGATTAATAATTCTGACAATAGATAGAAATAATACGGAAAGCCATAGTAATACCAATATAACTCCTAAAAGATCTGGGGTCACGAGTCTAGAGCCTCTAAATACAACTGAGTAATGAATTCTCAAAATACATCAGTCTAGGATGCGGAAATGTAAATGGATAAGGGGGAGAAGTCGGGTCCTGCAGACGCCACACAACTACCTCGACAACTCTTGAGATAATCTGGAGACCAGCAACAATGCTACAAAGCCTCCGAAATACCAGAATCTACACACATGGTGCGGGGAGTAAAATGAGTACTTCCCACTCAGTGAGTAATAAGCATATATAATGACTGAGAATGAGAATACCCGAAATACCACATATGTAAAGCTACAGACAACAGTTTAGCACAACTAACGGTGAAAATGGCAACAATACAATGATAGACAGACATCAACGTATGAATGCAATGCAATGCACATGACTGCTACGGCGTGCAGCCCGATCCATTTGGGTACCCGCGTTCACTGTGGGGGTTCAGACTCTGGAGGGGTTCAGACTCCGGAGGGGTTCCTATAGTCCAAGCGCAATATCATCGTATCATCGCTGCGGCGTGCAGCCCGATCCACGCTCAGTCCAGAATATGCATATGAGCCACACAACAAATTCAGGTTATAGTCCTCAGGTCCAATTATTAGGAAAATATAGTTTTTGTTTTTAAAACCTTAGGAATGTGACTAAGCATTTCGAAATAATGTTTAACTCAGGACTAAAATCATATAACATGCTGAGCATCATGGAAGCAGTGATAATAATCCCTAAGGGATTCAAATAATCGGCACACGGCCTAGATATATCATAAAAATCCAAGTAGGATGTTTACCAATAATCTCTAGTCAAGAACACAGTACGAACATCACTCGGGACGAACTAAGCCATAGTCCCCAATCACAACCGACCTTGCACTCCTAATAGAGTACGTGTCTCGCCTCAATATAGCGTCACAGTGTGATATACCGAGGTTTCAAACCCTCAGGTCCTCATCTACATCTATTACTCACCTCAAGCCGGCCACAAGTCTAGCTCGCTATGCCTTTTCCTCTCGAATCAACCATCTCGCGCTCTGAATCTGATCAAAACCACAAAGAATACATTACAATAGACTAATGAAACATATTCCAATCGAAAGAACTCAAAAAACACCAAAAATCACGAAGTTGGCAAAACCCGAGTCCCGGGCCCACTTCTCAAAAATTTATGAAATTTGCATCACCGGATTCCTCGTATCGCCACGAGTCCGTACATATAAAATTTAATAAAATCGGAGTTCAAATGCTACCTCAAATCCTAAATTTTCATTTCAAAAACCCAAGCCCTAGTTCTTCAATTTTTCACCCAATTTTCCAAGAATTAAAGGTTGATTCTTCAATAAAATAGCATTTCTAGGTCACGAGACTTACCTCCAATCAATTTCCGTCAAAACCCTCTTCAATTTCTACCAAAAAGCTCTTCGGGTGGTTCAAAATGATAAATGGGTCGCAGATGAAATATCACTAATAAACCCTTATGTCTCCAGCTTTTTCTTCTATGCGAACGTGAGACCTCTCCCGCGTTCGCGATGAACAAAAGTTCCAACTGACCAATTAACTCTACACGAACACGATGCTTCAGCTTCCAATACTATGCGAACGCGATGCACAAGGAGATCCTCTTACGCGAACGCGACATCCCCATCGCGAACGCGATGAATAAGCTAGGCTGGGCCTCCAGGCCCTCTTACGCGAACACGAGGTTACCATCACGAACACAATGGACAAGAAGTTACAACTACGTGAACACGAATGAACCTACACGAACGCGAAGGCCAAAGTGGCCTGCAACTGCTGCTGAAATTCTGCAACACTCCAAGTCCAAATTCTTCCATTTTGCCACCCGGAATCACCCCAAGGCCCCCGGGACCTCAACAAAAAACACCAACATACCCCAAAACATCATACGAACTTGTTCCAATCATCAAAACAAGTCAAACAACACCGAAATCATCAATTCACCACAGATTCAAGCGTAAGTTTCTTCAAAACTTCCAAAACACACATTCGATCAAAACCCCGACCAAAATACCTCCAAATGACCTGAAATTTTACCCGCACATCTAAAATCACCTAACGGAGCTACTGCAACTCTCGTAATTCTATTCCGACCCCCGGATCAAAATCTCACCTGTCAACCGGAATTCGCCAAAATACTAACTTCGCCATTTCAAGCCTAATTCTACACCGGACCTCCAAATTCAATTCCGATTGCGCTCCTAAATCACAAATCATTCCTGAAGCTAACGAAATCACCAGAATTCACATTCGAGCCCTCTAACTAAAAAGTCGACTTCCGATTGACTTTTCCAAAATAAGATTCCCTTTAAGAGACTAAGTGTCTCATTTCCATCCAAAACCGATCCAATTCTGCCCGACCACCTCAAATACTGATATTGAAATTTAGAGAAACGTAATATGGGGAAAATGGGGCAGTAACTCCCGTGACGACGGGTCGGGTCGTCACAACCATAAAGGCGTGCATCACATGAAACATGGCATGCCATATGAGTTGATTGTTTACCAAAAAAGGTGCATTATAGGCCCTAGATGAGGACGATTGTGCGAAAAAAAATAGACAGAAATGAGAGCGCACAAAAGGCGGCACGAGACCTACACATGACATAGTTTTCCCTTCTAAACTTGGAGAGTAAATGTCCGACCCATGAAAATTGTACTTCATATAAATGCAAGTTTAAACCATTTTAAATGATTATACAATACACTTCGGGAAAGAGCACACTAGGAGCAAGGCGGAAGATTTAACCACGACTTTTTTCTTTCTTTCTATTTTCTATTACTGGTCATGAATTTTAATATTGTATTTATACATTCTATTATGAGTAGCTAAGTTTCTAATCTATAATTTTGATGGAACCTTTTGTTGGATGAATTATTGATACGTTTTAATATTATTGTACCTTTGAAATTCTCTACATGTTCAGCTAGTGCTTATTTTGAGTTGATTGAAGGATCCTCGATTGACTATGCCTACTTATTATGTGTTTCTTGAGAAAGAATGTATTGGGTAGTCGCTGAACGTCATTCCATATGTATATAAGAGATTAATACGATGGGTTTAAAAGTAGGATTAAAGATAATGAAGCTTTGACGTGGTTTGTGTGAGCAATAAAAAGTTTCCAGCTAGAGTACCTCGAGGGAGTGCATCTAGTAAATTATTGTAATTGCCCGACTGTTGATACCCAATTTTTGCCCTCATATTTTTCAAATAGTTTATATACTCTAAAAATATCATTTTTCCATTATTAGTTAGTTTACAAAATCTATACAAGTATTTTCAATAATTTTTCATAATTTTTAAAGCTTGAAAATCGATTTTCTTGCATTTAAATTACTTGAATATTTATTAATTTTTCCTTTAAATATTCTTGTGATGACCGAATCACACAAAATTATTATTTTCATCCATAATACATATTTTAAATAATTTTTAATTTATTTTATATAATTATATTGGTATTCTTAGGCTATTTGCACAATCTTGCAATAATAGCTTATATTTTGTATTTTATTGCATTTGTCATTTTATACAGGGTCAAAATAATATTTTACATTTTTATAATCTTCAACTATTTTGAAATATTAATTTTCATAATTAGCATTTTTATATATTTATTTAACTATTTTTATTAAATTATTTTCCTTTTAATCTTCTATTTAAAAACTGGCCTAATTTTTAGGCTAATTCTCGGGCAAATTATGGTCCAAACACTTAGACCATTCACCTCAGCAGCCCAATCAAATAACCCTCTAATTTAACCCGGCTAGAGATCCATTCATTTCACCAACGCGTTTCCTATCCGATCTTGGCAGTTGATCTTAAATAATCAATGGCCCCTAATAAACTAACTCCGTTTAATTACCCAACCTTCTAACCGTAATCCTCATTTCCCTAAAGATCGCTGCCCCGTTTCCCTCCATCGGTTCTCTTTTTTTTTTCCTCTCGAACCCTAGCAGCCGATTCTTCTAAATCTCTCAACCCAATTCTAATATAGAATCTCTCCGTGATTCCCTTCCATGTATGCTCGATTCCTCTGTTATTTATACAATTTTGGTATTACTTAGTACTTGCCTATTTTTGGCAAGTACCAGACTTGGAATCATATGAAAATCTGCTTTAATCTTCAAGATCTAGATAGTATTCCGTCTATATACGTTTATGGCAAGGAAATATGAAGCCGATTCACCAAAATCATTGGTCCAATCTTTGATTTCTGTCAACTAGGGTTTACCTAATTTTTTCCCTAATCCGATTTTAATTGATTCTACATGTTATTATTTCCTTATTTATGTTTGATTTCTAGTGTTTCCTTATTTGTTTGCTTGATTTTTACTACTATATAAATCCTTCCCCTATTTCCCTTTGTGACAGACTTTAATCACCAAATTTTTCTAAAAAAAACTCATAGCTATCACTCTATTATTCTGTCATTCTCTTGTTCTGTACTTTGGCTCTTGGCTAGGTGAAAGCCAAGGTCACCGAAATTTGATTATTCAGCCTTTCTTAGTGCGAGCACTACCCGGGGTTCATTTGAAACCCTTGGGAACTCTGACGTACTAAGATTCTGAGTTCTATTGCTCTTTGTTGACATTTAGATTATTGTGGAGATTGTTCTTTCTTATTTGTCTGTTTATAAATTAATAACTATAAGTTCCTAAACTTTTGGAATTTCGTTCTCTTGTGTTCATGTTTTGCATATTCATACCTCTGAAATTTCATGACGTAATATGTTTTCTAGACCATCTATGTGTGCACTCTTTGCTGGCATTGAATTTGTTTTATTATCTACACTTCCGTAGCATTTGATTTTACCTAAAATTTCCAGTTATGATCCATGTTTAGTGTACATGCTTAACTTGAATAATTTGGACCCTCTTCAGCTTGTTTAGCATGGTGTGTTTATACCTGAATGTTCACATTTTGCTACTTGGCATGAGTTTTCTTCCTTGCTTTGTTCTTATTCATTGTAATGACTAGCTCATACTTAGAATGTACTCTAATCTCTATCAAGGTATTCATATTAACTGTGATTTGCTTTCGTGCTAGTTTTGTCATTTTATTATGTCTTTGGTCTGCTAAATCCCGTATCCCTCAGTGGTTATTTGAGACCTTTAGAATAGCTATCCTAACTTGTATTTTTCCCTATAAAATTTAATAATGGTTTCTTTATAGATGTAAGTTGGCATTGTATGGACCCTTAACACGACCAAGATCTCTAGGCTTTAAATCCGTTAAGTTGTTACTCTATCTGACATTATGAACTCTGATGTTTGTCTTACAACCTTAGAAAACCTGATTCCTCTAACTATCTCAATATGTTTTCTGCCAACATGCTATCTCTTGCTAAGTGTTTAAACCTGTAATAAAAACTTGTCCTTTAAGTCTTGTTGATTCTCCTAACTGATATGTTCTATGTTTTAAGCAACTATGCTATGTCTGTTTCTAAACTACAGGTGCACCTTTATCATTAATCATTATTCTATCACTCTCATCTATTATCTATATTATTCTAAATCTATCATTCTTGGCCGGCTGAAAGCCAAGGCCACCAAAACTCTCTCTATTAACCTCTCTAGTGTGAGCACTGCTCGGGGTCCATTTGAGACTCTTGTGAACTTTGACACACTAGGATTTGTGGTCCTTTGGACACTCTTTTTATTTTTGGAACTTAATATTTCTCTGAAACTTAGCTTTTCTCCCTCATTTTATTTTGTCGAATCTGCAAACTGGTTTGCTTCAGTGAATTCCGTGTAATTCTAAAAGTTACTTGGGTCATATGTAATTGTTTGGGTTAAGCTGATGGGCATAGTCTCCTGTTTGAGAGTTGCTTGGACTCAAGAATGCTAGTTGTGGAGTTGAGCTTGTTGAAGGCCCAGGCAAGCTGGGTTGTCTTCATTTTAGGCCTCGTTCTTGGGCCTGTAATTTTATTCATGTGTAGTAGCTATATTTATATTCTTTGGGCCTGTAATAATTTGTAATAACAAATAATTTTAGGTGTTAGTGAAATTGGGGAAGTGGGTATATTCTAATATGTGTATGAAATGGTAGAAAGCATCCCTATAGGATTTATATGACTTGTTATTTTATCCAACCTGCCATCTATACTATTTAGCTTTCATATACACTAGTAGAATCTATGCCTATAGGGAATCACACACAATCACTCAACTTGTTAACTATACCTGTTGCTAAACGTTATTAGACAACATGCCTATAGGGAATCAGTGTCCATAATTGTTTGTTTAATTTTGAGTATTTCCAATGGTTTTCAATACCCTTATTGCGTAAATCACTTAGAGATCATATATATAGGTCTTAATAACTTATAATATGTACTCTTAATGATTAGCATATTACTAGCAGATACTCTTAAACTGTGTAGTCATTTAGAAACGAAGTCTATAGGTTTAAAGTGACGCCTTGAATAACAAACTGCCTATACATAATACAGAATCTGCTTGCGTGCATTTTTTGTCTAAGTGTGGGGGCTTACTTGATCCTTTAAATTCCTTTATATGAAGTTCTATTTGTTCTATATGTCGCCTAGTTTTATCATTTTGAACAACCGAAATTAAGTCTAGAACCACCCAAATAGAGGTCCAATTCCTCCTAGACCATAGGTATGGGACGGGTAGTGCACACATACGGTACGACTTAGAATTGAATTAGAGCGCCTTTAGGTAAACAACTTTAACATAGTAATAGTATGTGTCCACTAAATAATATGAGCAACTCCCTATCTTAAAGGGAGTTTCGAAGTATTATTTATGTTGCACGAGGTGATCCTTTAGGCTGAAAACTTAGGACCCCCATTTCCTTTATACACTTAGTCATCTAATATAGACCGTTATAGTTATATCCTTGTAGTCCTTAAGATGTGTACCAATTCTCATTGTGTTATAATAAAACTCTTTGACCCCTTATTCTCTTTGTTTATTTGATCATCTTTCCCAATTATAATACACAAAGTCTTAAGTTTGGCTTGGAACCACATTGTGGACCTCGAAGAGCGCCTAAAGCCTTCTCTTTTAGGTAATTTGAGCCCTTACCCAATCTTTGGTGGCGTTCAGTTGTCAAAAAGAGTTATCTGTATAATAGGTGCCCTAATTCACCCTAAAAATCGGTAGGTGGCGACTCTTCTTCTTCTAACACTCTATCTCCCACTAAAAGAGTTGTCACAATGTCGAAACCCGCTTTCATGAGAAAATGGGACGCGACAGCATACCGACTCTGCTGGGGATACACTTAGGCTCTTACCATAATTAACTTGGCTTATGTGGATTATTTTCTTTGTTACATGCTATGACATGCACATCCGTTTCCTTATCCACCTTTATTTTTTTAAATATTCTATGGCATGAACATCCCTTCCCGTCTCCACATTTATTTGTTTAAATTTACTATTACATGCACCTCCCTTTCCATATTTACCCGTATTCCTTTAAATCCGATATGACATGCACATCCCTTCCTTGTTCACCTCTATTTGCTATGACCACTCTTCATTACTCTTCATTTTACCTAAGACTACCATATCATGCTTCTCCCATGCCAACTCCCTTACTTGCTTTATTACATTCTTGCGTATACTCCACGAACTAACTTCTTCCTTTTGTATTTCTTTTCTAAGTTTTTCATATTTTACCTTACTACTGTATTTACTGCTTTTACGTACTTATCATGAAAATACTTGGTAATATGTTATTATCTCTGCATAAAGCATGCTCCACATCATACTCCACTCATGCCAGTTATCAACATAGCGGCCCTTAATGAGTGTCTGCACTCTTCCAAAATTACCCTTTTTAAATTAGAAAGGCTTATCTGCGGTAGACTAGTTGATCAGCGGTGCAGTCGACGGTCTCGTGCCTTTTCCTCTCAAGTTATCCACTTAAGAGTATTAGTCTAAACCATGGTAAAAACCTTACTATAATATCAATTGTACATGCATCGTGTTAAAAATAGTACGGGTTAAAACGTTGTTAATGTAATAACCCGCTAAGATAAGCATTTTCCAAAGTCCGACGGGATTTCAATAATCCCAATGGATACTATCATGTTATGTGCATTACTTGGAGAAAATGTGCCAATATGTTGATCGTTATTGTGTAAGTGGTGAATCCGGAGGGGGAAATGGCTAGCATTATTTGTTTGCAGAAAATGAAGGAAGAAGTCCCCAGGTTTGGCATTGTCCAAAACATCCCACCTCTGCCACTAGACTGGTGGAAAAACCTCGCGCCTTGCGACAAGAATCATGTGAGAAGGGTACTTGGTGACTTGCCACCTTTGCTCGACATCTGACCAAATAGGCCATTGATTGAGGATGCTACAATGTTTTGGGATGAGAAAAGGGACGGCTTGTGTTTTGGTGACATAGAAATAACTCCTCTCCTAGAAGAAATAGGAGGCTTCGCTAAGTTGCCATGGGATAGTCTGGGATTACTCGTGCCAGAGAATCGCACCACCCATGGTTTTCTAAAAATGCTAGGTTGTTGCTTTCTTTGAAGAAATCATAAATCCCATTTGAATTTTTTATGAGCGTTACGGTCATAGTAAGTCATATCGCCTTCATCCTGATGAACTTGCCATTACTTATTTGGGTTGTAGTTGAGTTTATATGTTCAACGTCTGCTTCTTGGTGTTGTTGATGTTTCCAATGAAAGAGCGAAGGAATCATACTCGTCTATCCATGGTCACCAGAAATTTGATGGAAGGCATCGAGGGACAAACTTATACCATCATCCCTATGATCTTAGCTGAAATGTACCGTGCTCTAGATCGGAGCAAACAGGGATTCAGGAACTTTGAAGCTTGTAATCTATTACTGTAAGTTTGGCTGATAGAACATTTTCAGAGGGAAGAATATCGTCAAGAGCTTCTGCAACAGCTATTGAATGACTACATAGCTTACCATCACCCAAAGAAAATGACATTTATTCTATACATGTTTGCACAACCTGGAAACGCTATAAGTTGGGTGCGTTTCTTTAGCAATTTGACAGATGAGCAGGTACATTGGATGTTTGAATGGTTTCCTAGTAGTGAGTTCATCATCACGTCATGAAAGACTACTCATCTAGTGCTAATCAGGTTTAGGGGCATCTATTCTTATGCTCCTATAATGGTAATAAGACGTGCAGGAAGAAAACAAGTTATACCTTGGGTTTCCAACATGGTCCAGTACAAAGTAGATTTAATGGGGATGTCATTCCATTCATGTTCGAGGCACACCATATGTGAAACCAAAAGTTCATTTTGGAAAAGGAAACTATTGAGCCAAGCAAGTATCATGCCGGTCATGTGTACTTCTACCTATCATGGTTGGTAGATGATATAGCAGGAGACGTCAAGCCGGGAACAAATGATGCTGCTGAGGTACATGTCAAGTATAGGAGGCTACACAAGAGGATTCTCGAGTTTGAGGCTTGACATGTAAAACAACACAAAGTGAATATGGAAGCAATCAACGAATGGAAGGAAATTGCCACTATGTCAACAAAGAGAATTGAATATTTTGAACAAGGATTGATGGAGCTTGATGGGATAAAGAGGCTTTCAGATTGTCAAAACACGAATGGAAATGAAGGAGGGCATCTAGAAAATGCTTACTTATTATTGGATATGCGCGGTCTAGGGAACCTGATTGATGGAGTCAAGAGAGCCAAGGACGGAGAAGCTCTTTCTAGGACCAAGTAGATTAGGAAATAATGTTTTTACTGCTTTCTAGCTTAGATTTCCATTTTAATAAGGTCAAGTTCCATTAGTAACTTTATCATTATTGTCGATTTAGTAAGGGTTTGATTCATTTTCGCATTAATGAAATGATGCAATTATTGGCATCAATATTTCTCCAAGTCTATATGTCACTTAAGACTATATCGGGCACAACGAGGTCCCCCAAATTAGGACGCGAATTTAGTACATGCTTTTTGCAAAGAATGTTTAATGTTGCAAGCATTCTTTCAATACGCCTTACTAACTTAGTTACCTTTTTGTTTTTCTTTCTTTTGACTATTCCCATTCACGAAGGTTGGTTCGTGCATACTGGCATCATTTGCATATCACACTAGACACAAAGGTCCTCCACTTCCTCTTCCACAAAGTGATCCTAAAGGTAGAAGCAATGGGAAAGAAAAAATAGATGATTTGAGCGGTATCAGGAGAGACAATGCTACTATGACAGAAAAAGCCAAAATCTCAGATGCCCGAAGTACCCTAGCCCAGAATGAACTGGTCTTACGTCTGGAATAAAACATCTTGGAGCTACAAGGAGAACTTGAGTTGGTCTAAAACATGGCAAACCTTTCTCTCACTCTTAATGTTCCTGACATTAACCAATAAAATCATGATAACCAAAACCAAGCACCACCCCAGAACACACAAAACAAAAATCCACTGCCAAATCCTGTTGCACCATACCAATACCCCACACCTCCTCATAAGCTTAACCCTTAGCCAGTACCTACCCCTAAACAACACCGCCACCACCTAACTCAATACCCACAAACCACCACTTATCACACTTACCATAATGCACCACAACCTACTCTTCATTACCAAAACTCAACCAATTACCACCCTTATGCCCGGATTCTTGGAATTCACCCAAGCAATCCCATATATCTGGAAACACTACCCATACCCCACAACAAACCCTATACATACCTGAATCAACTGAGAAAGACCTGCTCATTAAGAAGATGGTGGAAGAATTCAAGAAGCTCGCTGGCAGAGTTCAGTGTCGAATGTGGTAAAAACATTTAAGGTTTAAACTTGAGGACTTCTGCATTCAGCCTGATATGGAACTACCGGAGGGTTATAAACCTCTCAATTTCTAAATGTTCCATGGATTTGGTGATCCAAAAGTGCATCTCAGGACATATTGTGACAAACTCGTAAGAGTGGGGAAAAATGAACAAATCCGTATGAAGCTGATCATGAGAAGTCTCACATGAGATGCTTTGTTTTGGTATATCAGTCAGAATCCAAAGAAGTGGTTAGTTTGGTAAGCATGGCATAAGACTTCATGGACAAATTCAGGCTCAACAGATAAAATGCACTAGACGTTTTCTATATTCAAAATCTAAAAAAAAGACTAACAGAAACTTTCGGCGAGTATGCTACTCGGTGGAAATCTGAAGCTACGAAAGTAAGGCCATCAATTGAAGAAGAACAAATAAATAAGTTCTTGAGCAGAGCTCAAGATCCGCAGTACTATGAAAGATTGATGGTTATTGAAAACCATAAATTCTCTGACATCATCAAGCTTGGAGAAAGAATAGAAGAAGGGATTAAGAGTGGAACGGTAACAAATTTCGAAGCACTGCAGGCTAAAAGTAAGGCCTTACAATCGGTAGGTATCTCGAAGAAGAAAGAAGTAGATGCTGTGATGGTGGCTTAGGTCCTAAGTCTCCTATGACATACCAAACACCTCCATTTACATACAACACGCCTACACCCACATACCATCCTTCACGCCCCAGATACCAACAACCTACTGCCACCTACAATGCCTATCACACCCAACTCGCACATTATCACTCACCACCACCCGCCTGCCAAAATTACCAAAAAACACAACCAAACTTCAACCTCAGACCACCCAAACAATACACTTCAATTCCTGAACCCATACACCAACTATATAAGAGACTGAAAGCTGCTGGTTATGTCACTCACCTTTCCTGTCGTTGCTATGGAAAATTCTTATAACTGGATTAATCCACACAAGACATGTGTCCATCATTCAGGCATGAAGGGCCATATCATTGATGAGTGTCGCACACTGAAGGAAAAATTTCGGACATTAATCACACCAAGGTCATACAGGTAAAGGAAGATGCACTAAATGTTCGTACCAATATTTTCCTGGACCATAGAGGTGATGGAGCGAATGTGTTAGAGACTGACGAGGAATGGGATCCGGAGCGGTCAATCGAACTCATCCGAGAGGGAGATGATCCTAAAACATAACCCAAGCACCATTGGAAGTCGAGGTAACTACACATCTCACTATAACGGTAGCTCCCAAACCGTCCTACAGATCTGATGCTATCCCATGGGATTATGTTGCGGAAGCAATCAGAAAAAGAAAAAGCAAAAATGGTGGAAACCGGTGTGGCACAAGGAATGACTAGAACTGGCAAGGTTTATATACCTGAGAACCTGGGAGGAACAAGTAAAGAAGATGCATCTAAGACGCCTATTGTTGAGACTGACCCTGACAACCTTTGGAGAAACGTACAAGCAAGAGAATACTCTGTTGTTGACCACTTGAACAAAACTCCCGCTCAGATATCCATCTTATCACTACTACAAAACTCTGAGACGCACAGAAATGCCTTGATGAAAGTGTTAAGTGTAGCTTATGTACCCACCAATATCACTAGTAGGGAGATGGCCAATATGGTCGGGCAGGTACTGGAGAGACACAAAATAACCTTTCAGATGAATTACCACCAAAAGGATTAAGTCACAACAGGCACTACACATCACAGTGCAATTTAAGGATAAGTTCATCGCCAGGGTCCTTATAGATGGAGGTTCGAGTCTCAATATATTCCCACTAAGTACTCTGAAGAGGTTGTGTAAAGGACTGCACGAGATACGAGCGGGAAGCATGAATGTGAAGGCATTTGATGGATCTCAAAGAGCCACCATCGGAGAAATCAACCTCAGCCTATGAATGGTGAGTTCCAAGTGCTGGATATATCTGCTAGCTATAACCTATTGTTGGGGCAGACCTGGATACATGCCGCTGGGGCAATGGCTTCTACTATACATAAGTCTATGAAGTTTGAATGGAACCATCATGAGGTAATCATCCATGGAGATGGAAGTAATCCCATCTACACCAATCAAACTGTTCTAGTAACTGAGAATAGGAAAAAGCTGGTTGGAGAAACATGCTATCGCATTGAGCGTGTCAACGCAATTGAAAAAGACAAGTGATGGACAATAAGATAGAAAGCATACTACTCTAGACAGGGTATGAACTTGGCAAAGGTCTCTACAAAAACCTCCAAAGGATAACCAAACTAGTATAACCGAAACATCATGGTACAACTTTTGAGCTTGGGTATTAATATACTTGGCAAGAGTACCAAGATTGGTCGCCACCATGGCGTGGTCCTTATTATCCGTTGACCAACAGGTACCACATTTGCACCAAACATTTCATCAAGCTGACCTGATATTGGGTCCGAGGAATATTGTCACACCCCAAAAATCGAGGAGCACGACTGGCACTCAACCGAATATACCCGACTGAGCAAGCCTGTTAAGTTTCATTCTACCCAAAATAATTCATGAATAACGAGGAGATGTACTCCATTCAATAAATTTTAAAAATATATTAGTATTTCTAATTCAATTCCCCATTATTAACTCCACCCACAACCTGTCTACGAAGCATCTAAATGGAACTGAAGAATAACATGGAAATACCGGCAATAAGGCCCCGACTATACCTTAAAGTGGATATCTATAACATAAGATGTACAACATAACCCCTTGAAGGAAAAAAGGGGCTCATCAAGTCTTCAAAATGAGGACACTCCGCTACACGCGATCGGCACCGTCCGCTATAAAGTCACCTACATTCATAAAAAAATTGTAGTTCCCTCGAAAAAAGGGAGGTTAGTGCCATTGAATAGCACTAGCATGTATAACTAAACACCATCTAGTTAGAAAGGACTTTCATACAAAAATAAGGAACTCACCAGTATGACTCAAAAGCTTTAAGAGATCACAACATTAACCATAATAAAGAGTCATACAATTTTCACATCATGTTTCCATAACCTTCAGTTTGGGGCATTTCACACTATTCATACACCTATGCATTTCATATTCCGTTTATAGGGTCCACATATAATATTATACACCTATGTGTTTTATAGCCCATCCATAAGGTTCACATATTATCATTATACACCTGTACGTTTCATATCCCATCCATAGGGTTCACATATTATATTATACACCTATGCGTTTCATATCCCGTCCATAGAGTTCACATATTATCATTATACACCTGTGTGTTTTATGTCCGGTCCATAGGGTTCACATATTATATTATACACCTATAAGTTTCATAGCCCGTCCATAGGGTTCACATATTATATTACATACCTATGTGTTTCATATCTCGTCCATAGGGTTCACATATTATATTATACACCTATGCGTTTCATATCCCGTCCATAGGGTTCATATATTATATTATACACCAATGCATTTCATAGCCCGTCCATAGGGTTCACATATTATTTTATACACCCATGCATTTCATAGCACGTCCATAGGGTTCACATATTTCATTTCATAGGCACTTAGGGCCACAACTTTATCACATCATACTTGGCACTTGGCTTCTTTTCATAATTCGAGTTCTTTTCACATATTTCACATCAATATCCATCTCAATAATAAGCCATTCAATTCAAGGGGTCAAGTACATATGAGAGGAAGCATGAATCATGGTCATATAGAATATTTCAGAAATAATACACCTCAAGTTCTCGGCACGTTGGCCACAATCTATTTCCTGAAGTCATTTGATTTATTTCAACCATATTTATACATAGAAGATTTCACATAGTTTGTCATAACAATCTCAATTTCAACCTTGATTTAAGGTCTAGGCATTTCAGTACACGATTCGTATTCTCCGCACTTTTTTTAATAATCAAGAATAACACATTAATCATATTGAGATACATCATTCGTGCATATAAGTTCGCAACCCCAAATTCATAGGAAACAACAATCAATACAACAATTTAACTTTAATCTTACCATTTTTACACAATCACCGACTGAGCTCGATTTCTAATAGACGGGGTTTTAGCCGTACATACTTCCAATTCGCCCCTTAATGATACTACAATGATCCAATACACTCAAGCAACTTCAATATACAATACAACATTAATGGGACCAATATTAGTAAAAAATTCCATAACTTATTCCATTTAGGCATATTATCAAACACCTTGCAGGTATAAATCTTTCCATCTCTTAACCATAGCATTAGTTCATCCAACTATCACCATTAACCAATAATTTATTCCACCATCATTCCTAACCCATTTATAACTTCCAACAACATATGTATGACCATCCATTCACACCCAACCAACAAATCCTATCAAATAATCACCCTTTCAATCTCTACAATAGCTATTTATTTATATTGGAAATTTGTGGCTTCCAATCATCACACCAAGAGTTTCAACACTTAACGCATACTCATATTCCCATAATAACTCCATATATAAAAGTCTAAGGGTGAAAGATTACCTCTTGTAGACCAAATCTTGAAATACAACCTTTGGGGTGTTCTTGAGATTTTTGTAGAAATCCTATGAAATCCAATCAAAACCAAGTTGTAACTAGTGATTGATAAGTGAAACCACCATAATAACACATACTTAAAAACTCACCTTAGGTGTGTAATTGGAGCCTTGGCCGGATTGGGGATGGAGAGGATGCCTTAGTCTTGAAAAATAACTTAAATCCTCTCTTTTCCCGTCCTTAGGTGTATTTAGAGGTATTCTACTAGCACGCCTGCACTAATGGCCGGGCTAAGGCCGCACTCACGAGCAAGAATACTTCTCAATATGCGCGGCCGCACAACTGGGCCCATATATGACACATAAAATGGTCGTAACTTTCTCTATGCACCTCTAAATGACGAACGGTTTGGTGCGTCGGAAACTAGACTCAATGAGATTTAATTTGATAGGTTTTGAATCCCACAACTACTTATATACACGTAGATATTATCGTCCAAATTGAGTCTTGTGCGTATTCATTTGAAATCTTATCCTATTATGAAATTATCCAACTTGGATTAGACTTAGGCTTCCTTTTGTACCTCATATCCGTTATTACATGACTCATGCACTTATTCACCACATCCAATTCATTTGCATCATATTTGAAGCACATAAAATATTACGATTAGTCTACATGGCTCCCCAAAATCCTATATTGCCTAGCAAAATATTCCGGGGCCTTACATTCTCCCTCGCTTAGGATCATTCGTCCTTGAATGAGAGGTAGAATCTGACCCAAACACCCAACATAACATATTTCTTTTCTATGCTACCTCAAGTCCCTAAATTTTGACTAACTCCAAAATATTTCAAAAATTTTGCCAGAGTTTTCTTTGTAATTAGGCCTATCTACCTGTCAGAGAGCCACCGAAACATATTTCCAAGTAACAATACACAATTTCTATTATCCCTACAACTGTTATAAAATTCATTACCTCAACAACTCATACATATTCATACACTTTAAACAACTTGCACGTAGCTCATTCTCTTTACACCACAAATTGCACGTGGTTCAACCAATGTCATTTACTTCCACACAACTGGGTCACTTCAATGAGCCCCATACAATTCAATAACTTTAACATGCCAAAAATGCTTAAATTAATCCTTACCAATCTACACTATTATTAATCATTTACCTACCACATAGGTTTCATAAAATTTTCATTTACTTCAGGGTTGCATATTACCCAAATAGCAACAACATTTGCAATTTGGCACACATTAGGAAGTTACAACAATAAGGCAATTTGGGGAAAATAGGGTGCCTTTTCACAAATTTGAACACTACCTCAAATTGCTTAAAGATAACCGTTCACACGATCACTAATAGACTTGTTCGGACAGATGGGGATATTTATCATTTATTTCTTTTTCCGCTTCCCACGTGGCTACCTCAACTTGTTGACTTCGCCACAAAACTTTAACTAAAGCAATTTCCTTGTTCCTAAATTTTCGGACTTGCCAATCAAGAATAGAAACTGGAATCTCTTCATATGATAAGTCTTCACTCACCTCAATAGTCTCAATAGGCATGATGGCGGATGGATCTCCAACCACTTTCTTCAACATAGACACATGGAAAACTGGGTGTACTAATGACATTCAAGATGGTAACTCGAGCCTGTATGCCATTTGACCAATCCTTTGAATGATTCTATATGGCCTAACATATCTCAAACTTAACTTTCCTTTATTTCCAAAGTGCACGATACCCTTCGTGGGGGAAACCTTCAAGAATACCCCATCGTCTTCCTTGAATTCCAAATCTCTTCGACGAACATCCGAATAGGACTTCTGACAGTTCTAAGTAGTTTTCAACCGCTCTTTAATAATCTTAACCTTCTCCATTGATTGATGAATAAGGTCTAGCCCTATCAATTCGGCTTCCCCATTCTCGAACCAACTATGGAATATCTATTTCTCCTACTATACAACGCTTCAAATGGTGCCATCTGTATACTATCATGAAAGTTGTTGTTATAATCAAACTCTATGAGTGACAAATGATCATTCAATCTACCTTTGAAATCAAGAACACAAGTGTGCAACATAGTCTCATGCATCTGAATGGTCCACTACAACATTGGCTTTTCCCGAGTGATATAGAATATCGATGTCGTAACCTTTCACATTTGACCTATAGTACTTCCTTAAGTTCCATTGTTCCTGACCTTCCCTTTACAAACATACTCTTAGTTTCTAGGATCGTTGACCATATCATTCACATTTCCATGTGTGAAGAATTTACCTTCCTTAACCTTCCACCTTATTGGGGTACCAGTTGTCTATCATTAGCATATCTTTTGAGATAATCGCATTATCCATTATCACTTTTCTAAACTTTGCATGTCTTCAACAAAATATTCAAACATGATAGCTACAAGGTCTCACTCTTATTTCATTGTATTTAAGTGGCCTCACTATGGCCCTTCTTCCCACACTTAGTATGAATGTATGTCTCATATATTGTATTTAACAAGTATTGAATTTTGGAAACTTTTGGGATATATGTCTCATATATATATATGTATGTATGTGTGTATATATATATATATATTTATATACACACACTCTCACTATTAGGCAGATTTAAGTCACCATGGTATTAACCTTATAAGTTCTCTACTCTTATCCAGTCACACATGCCTGGGATTTCCAATTTCTCATGTCAATATCCTTTAGGAGTGTAATACAACTTCGTAGATTTCTGGGTTCTTATAAAGTTCGTAGTATAAGGGTCTTCTCATCTTGGGTTCAATTGAGTCTCCTTTCATAGATCCTTTCCTCATGTGAGAGACTTACACTCTCACCATGAATCTCTTGGTCATTCTCCCATATATCAGATGCTTATATAACTAATTTGTCTATCACACCTTAGGATCATTTACATACATCTCACGCTACCCACATTTGCTATTCAAGCTTACGTCTCATTTATCATATCAATGCCTCTTTGTGTGGGTAATCACTTTTAACACTTTTCTCAAATAAAGTATGCTCATAGTACTATGTAATTATACAATATGTCCATATCATTCGTTCAACAAGATACATGTGCCATCTCCTTAATCTTCATGTCTTTGACCATTAGTCATGTCATATGACAAAATTACTTGAAATAGATGAAAGAGCATTTAAACTTACCTTGAATCTCGACGCACGAGTATTAAAAAAATCTTATAATCAAGCTTTACCGCACGATCTGGAGTGTTGAAGAAGGGTAACATTCCTAAATGTCCATGTAGCCTCCAACTTATAGATGTGGTTGACAACACATCGATAAGAAGGACTCTACTAGACACGTCTCCGAGACATCCTAGGACACTTTAAAACCTTAGGCTCTGATAACAAGTTTGTCACGCCCCAAAAACCGAGGAGCGCTACCGGCGCTCAACCGAATAAACTCGACTGAGCAAGCCTGTTAAGTTTCATTTTACCAAAACTAATTCATGAATAATGAGGAGATAAACTCCATTCATCAAATTCTACAAATATATCAATATTTCTAATTCAATTTCCCATTATCAAACTCCACCCACAACCTGTCTACGGAGCTTCTAAATGCAACTGAAGAATACCATGGAAGTGCCAGAAACAAGGCCTCGGCTATACCTTAAAATGGATATCTATAATAAAAGATGTACAACATAACCCCTTGAAGGAAAAAGGGGCTCATCAAGTCTTCGAAATGAGGACACTCCGCTATACGCGATCGGCACCATCCGCTATAGAGTCACCTACATTCTTAAAAAAATGTAGGGCCCCACGCAAAAGGGATGTTAGTGCCATTGAATAGCACTAGTATGTATAACTAAACACCATCTAGTTAGAAATAACATTCATACAAAAATAAGGAACTCGCAAGTATAACTCAAAAGCTTTAAGAGATCACAACATTAACCATAATAAAGAGTCATACAATTTTCGCATCATGTTTCCATAGCGTTCAGTTTGGGGCATTGTGAGCACGTGATTTTTGCTTCACGAAAACTACTTCAAAAGAAATCAAAGAATAAAACAAATTGCCGTGTGTACAATTTTGACAATTTTTTGCGTGGCATTTTTTTGGATAATTATCTATGTATTGTCCGTAAATGTTTATCTTGTTATAATTAATTAAAAAATACAAAAATATATGTTGCATGCACACTTAGGATCTAATTGTGCACTTAGGAATTATTTAAACCATGATTTGGTTTTAAAAGGAAGAAAATCACAAAAAGGTGTATATGTTGTATTTTTGTCATTTATTGTCCGAATGTGTGATTTTGTTTGTTAATCTTGTGTGTTAAGGGTTACTTAATATTTTGTAGTTTAATATTGATGTTACAATTTAATGTAGAATTTTTGTTAACTAGAAAATAAAAGAAAAAAGAAGAAGAAATAAAAAATGTGAACAAAATCAGACATGGGCCATCATTTTTGGACCCCAAAGTCAGGCCCAAACGATCAAATGACCCAACCCAATTGCCTGATCTCTCAGACCAACCAAACGATGCCGTTTCAGCATCTTAAATCTGGATCGTTGATCAAACAGATTTAACGGTCCAGTTCAGTCCCAGTGTTGGTTGAAACGACGCCGTTTCAGGTGATCATATCTGCACCGTCCATTCCTATTGATCTAACGGTCCTGAGCTTCCAGTTCAACCCGGTCCATCTCACCCGGGTCGACCCAGTCTCTTAATGAGACCAAACGGTGTCGTTTCCCTTAAATAAAATGATCCAGGCCGTTGATCATGAATGATCCAACGGCCAAGATTGAATCCCCATCTCTCACCCCATGCCCCCATAACCAAACCCCCTTACCATTATCGTTTCTCTCAGAGACAGGCCAAGCCTTAGCAAACACTAGCCGCCATCGGTTAACTTCTCTTGAAACCCGGCGGAAACAATGCCACCGGTCACCAGATTAACACCCCTAAGCCACCCGACCACCCTGAACACGAATCCATGAACCGTTTGCTTCGAATCAACCTCAAACTTCTCGAATCTTCAGTTGAAGATTCGAGAAAAACCTTAACCTACCCCAACCAAGCCCAAATTCATACCAGACAACCCCCAGACCTCCCTCATTACCAAGACAACATTGGTTTAATTCGAATCAGGCCAGAATTGTTCGAACCCCAAATCAAACCCCCAAGAACCCTAGAAAGCCAAAGGTTGAAATCTGTCCAAATTAAAGAGTTTTGGGTGTTCAATGGACCTTAGTCGAAGTGTTCTCAATTGAGAACACTCGGTTAAGGTCCGTTCGACCCCAAAAGTTCAAGTCAAAGGCTCGAACCTGGGTTCGTCTAGTTTTCTGATCTCTTAAGGTATTTCGTTCCTTTCTCTGTTCTATTTTTCTTTACCGTTATGTGTTTAGTTTTAGTTGTAGTCTAGTTTTGTTGATTGTTGTTCTTCTTCTTCGCTAATCCGACCCTTTATTTGGTCAAACTTTTCTTCTGTTCATAGTCGAGAATATGTTTAAGCCATGAAATCGATTAGAATGTGTTTGGTCAAATGGTTAGTTTCATGATAATCCCTGTTTTTTGTCAATACAACTTGAATCACCTGTGTGTCTGTTTGATCCTTTTGGTTTGTTGTTAATTGTATATGTTATAAACTTTGTAATCGATTGTTTAAATATCGTTGATTAGTCGGATTTAAAGCTAGATCAACATGATAACAGTTCATTTGACTTATTCTAGTGTGTTTGTCATTTTTTTCTTTCTGTTTGATTTTATGATCAAAATGAACTTGTTGATGTGTTCCATTTTCCCTTTTTAAACCGAACTGCTTGCTCATTTGAATGTCACCCATGTTCTATATATTTGTTCACCTGAACCTCATGCCTTGCTTCAATTCTCTTTGAATCACTGCCTGAATTAAGACTAGGATTGGTTGTAGCTGTGTAGTTATTTGGTGATTAGTAACCAGTGTTAGTTATAACTGTTAGAGGCTTAAATACAGATTGCCAAGAGTCAGGGTAGGGCAGTAATTCAGGGGTTTTAAGGGTTAGTTTTGGGTTTTAACAGAGTTAATTAGAATTAACTTAAGGGCTCTGTCAAGTTGGTTAATAGATACCCTTATTTTAATATTAATGGGGGACATAACATAATAGCATGGGAATTAATAAGAATACTTTAATACACCCATGAATCTTGAATGAAACACTAGGGAACCAAGAGTGGGGAATATGAATTAAAACAAGAAAAAGGCACTAGGAGTGGGGATTGAGAGGGCATGGGAAGAGCTTAGAATCTGTTGGTTTCTAGGCAGAATTAGCATGCCTGATTTGGGCTATAAATAAGGTCATTTAGAACAGAAAAAGGGGTTGTCTTTTACCTCAAAAAGTTCAGAATTAGAGAGTTAAATTGGCTGGTCATTCAATCTGAAGAGGTCTGTTTAGTTCGAGAGTTAAAAGATAGTGTCGAGTTCTAAAAACTGAAAAGAAGCGAAAACCAGAAGTCTACTATTTCACTGTGTTGTTGAGTCAATCTCTGCCTTCTGTTTTGGTTCTGGTTTTATTCCTGGGTCACTTATTCCATTTGGTATTGCTGGGGTTTCAAATGGTTTTCCTGGGTTTGCTATTTGGTTATTTGCCACTGTTTCATTGGGTGTTGCTGGAATTCAGCTGGTTTTATAAATCTATTATTGGGCCAATCTATTATTGAGTTGCTGGCTGTTATCGTTGCTGTTGCTGACTCCTTTTCCTCTTCTTATTGTTCTCAAATTTCCTTCTTTCCTGATGTATTGGTGCTGATTTAAATTGGAAATGCAAAAATGGAAAACGCTTACCTTTCTTGCCTCTTGAACCTTACCTGTTTGGACTCCATGTACTAATGCCTAAATAGTTTATACAAAATAGCTTAATGTAGTGTAGTTCTGATTTGTATACAACTGTGTAATCGGACTAAAATCAGAAATAGACGTTTGGATTGATTAGCTTGTAGATTGGTGATATTCACCAACTTTGACGTAGTATGGTTTACTTGTGTAGTTTAAATTCTAAAAAAATTAAAATAGTTTGAAGCATGAGATGAATTCAAGAGTTATGATTTTATCTTGTAGTAGCAAGCAGAAAATGAACAATTAATTAGGATATGAACAGTAGTTCAAGGCTATTATTTAGGATATGGGTATCAGTTTAAGGAAAGCATTACGGCATTTATTTTCAATAGTAAATTCACTAGTTCAGGTTTAAAACCACGGATATTTGAATATTGATCTAGTAAGGTTAATTTGAATCAATCAATCAGTTGAATCGTATTTTGGCAATACCACGCATCCAACTCGATTTAAACAACCTCAAACGACACGTTTGCATAATTTGAGTAATCCCAGTGATCATTTGTTCAGTTGGAATTATGGCGGGGATTGACAGTCCACTTCGGATAGTTTGGGCCCAGGCATAGGTTTGGCCTGCCCTTTTAAGCATATTTGAATAACTATTCTTTGTATGGTTAAGAATCAAAAAATTCAAATGATTTCTTGAACCCCAAATGTAGTAGTAGTATTAGAACTAATAATAAAATTAGAACTTTTTCTTTCGTTTTTAGAGACGAACAAAAAAAGAAAATGTAGTCACTTTAGGATTATCCTTTTAAAATAAATGAGACGAGCCTCGCCAAATAGGACACACAAGTTGCGGGGCCCTCATGAATGTACATAATAACTACTTAGATTTCGGGAGGGGCCGTTTAGCGAATTTCACGGCCTTCCCCAAATAATAACGCGATAGTCTCTTTAGGCGCGTGTTTAATAATCTTACTTTCTTAAATTCGGGTGTGCATTTCATGCAACCCAAATCCAAATACTAAAACGTCGGATAAAATGTGTTTCGGATTGCGGGTGCATTTCATGTGAGGCGATCCAAAGACATATTTTAAATGACGTTCAATTTTCCTTAAAAATAATTAAAAGCAGTTAAAGGTTAAAAGTGGCACATAAGTTGTAACATGTTTTAAAAATCTGATAAATATGACGAATACGATAGTTGAGAGACTGTGCTAAAACCACGGAACTCGGGAATGCCTAACACCTTCTCCCGAGTTAACAGAATTCCTTATCCGAATTTCTAGTACGCAGACTGTTAAATAGAGTCAAACCTTTCCTCGATTCGGGATTCAACCGGTAACTTGGGACTCCATAAATCTCCCAAGTGGCGACTCTGAATCTCTTAATAAACGAATCCCATTTCGATTGTCCTTTAATTGGAAAAACTCCCTTTACCACGCCCTTCGCGGGGTGCGGTAGCATAAAAAGGAGGTGTGACAGCCATGACGACTCTGCTGGGGATGAGGTTATAACCCAGAACCACTGGTTCAGGTTTAGAAATTCGAGCTTGGTATATTGTTGTATTTGGCTTGTGTATTATCTGATTTTGTTATATGTTTGGGCCTAATGTGCTAAGTGTTGCTATAACCGCTTTGATATTTTGTGAACTGTATATAAACTGTGCCGAAACCCATCTCCTCTCTGAGTCTTCTAAATCATGAAGGAGGGTGCACTTCGTGTGACTTATTTTCTGTATAGAGTCTACCCCCAATTTAGAACGAGGTTCGGATGAGTTGCAAAGCCGGTGAAGCTTCTGTATTCCCGGTACGCTGCCTCCCCCTCGGCTCGAGCTGTCTGCTCGGGTAAGCCAGGTTTAGAACAATCACCCAGGTTTTTAAACCTAGAATAACAAAGCCTCATTCCGGATCCCTAGTACGAACGTTTATTTGCATCATGTGCATTTGACTTAGAGGATTCAACACAAGGGTTGGGTCCGTCTAGGACAAGCAACTGAAGTGAAAAGACCATCTTGTTGCATCATGTTTGGTTTATGCATTTATTTTTTTAGACTTGCACGCAGACCGGCTTACAAGAATTGGGAATACTAGAAAATCATTGGAAAAGGAAAATAGCAGTGTATAGATAATTACTTATTTTTCAGAAAAACCAATGCCTAAGAAGTATCGAAACTCTGCCAAAATTTTGAAAGAAAAAAAAAGTGGAAAAAGAAAGAAGTGGTCTTTTCGAAAAAATAGGGGCTTGATTGTTAAATCTAGTTCATTTTTCCTTGCCCGAACTACATCGGTTTGATTCTCACCGGATATGAGATACGTAGGCAACCCTCATCGGGTCCAACTTCCCTTTTGCAAAAATAACCAGAAAAGGTCAAAATTTCTTTTATTATAAACCATGTGATGCTGTTTTTGTCAAAAATAGCCAAATATTTCCGAAAGGGACGCCGGAAGGCTGACCTTGCGTAAACGGCCACTTTTGAGTTTTGACCGGTTGACCCTCACAACCTTAAAATCTTCATCCCCGAAGCGCTGAAGGGTCGTGTTCCGAAAATCAGATCTTTCTTTGTCAATAAGAAAATAGTCAAATCATTTTTGGGTCAAATAAATTATTACTTTTTGTTTAAATTACCTTAATAAATGTGCAGGATGAGCACAAGTGAAAACAAACCCTTCACCGTCTTTAGCGAGGTCCCTCTCCAGCTCCATATGTGGTGGAACGATTTGGAAAAAAGCAGCAAATAAATAGTGGTCAGAATCTTGGGGGGTCTCGTCAGTCTACTGAATGTCAGGGCAAGGCCGGATGTCATCGAGGCTCTAATACCATTTTGGGACACGACCCGAAATGTTTTTCGCTTTGCGGATTTTGAGCTTACACCCACACTGGAAGAAGTAACAGGTTATGTGGGTATGAATGGGAATTTGAGAGGTCAGTATTTGTTGTCACCAAGGCCGGTATCTCCACACCGCTTTCTGGATTTGTTAAATACCAGTCGGACTGTGCAAAATAATGATTTATCCAAAGGATGCTGTGCTCTTTAGTTCTTATATCAGCGTTATGGTAATCCGCGAGGTTTTGATGAGCCAAATTTGGGACTGACTCATGCCGGAAACAGAAGTAAATGGGAAGCAAGACGAACCTTGGCATTCATAACAGCATTCTTGGGAATCGTGGTCTGCCCACGAAAAGATAATAAAATAGAAATAGGTCTTGTGGGGATGGTCGACGTCGCAATGAAAAGGGCTGACAACACTATAGTTCCCCTGATCTTATCAGAAATGTACTGAGCATTGACTGTGTGTAAGGAGGGAGGAAGTTTTTTCCAAGGTTGCAATCTATTACTTCAGTTGTGGATGCAAGAGCATCTCTGTCATCAGGTGGGGTATATGAACTACGGGCTGACTGGTTTAAGCTGCATTGAAAAGTTTGAGAAGCAGGTTACGGGTGTCGCATTCCCCGAGGGTACTGAACATTGGTTTGTACGACTGAGATCCCTGACAGCGGACCAAATTGAATAGACATTCGGGTGGTTGCCCGCTACTGAAGCAGTATACATGTCAGCAAAAGAATGTTATGTTCCTTTGATGGGTGTCCCTAGTATCCAACCATACGCTCCCCATCGGGTATTGCGTCAATTGGGAAGGTTCCAGGTTGTCCCTAATGATGAAGATTTGAGCAAGCATATCGTCGAGCTAAGTCCGAATGCCACATTCCAGGAAGATACAATTCGCAAATTGTGGCACGAGTGTAGATTCCTTGAGCCCAAAACTATGGTACGAGATTTGGCCAAAGGCGAGGTAGACCCAAAGTATGATGCATGGTTTGGGAAAAGATTCCAGACTCATCAGAGGCCTGCTAAAAGGTCCCATGTCCAACAATTCACAGATGACTCGCAAGAACAACGGTTTTGGTTGGCAAGAGAAGAAACCTATCGGGTTGAAATTGGCAAGCTGAAATAGCAAATTGTGGACCTGAAATATGAAAATAGCTTGCAAATTGATGCTGATACAGGAGAAAAGAACAGCTTGACCCAAGAAAACAAGGCCCTAAAAACCCAAATCCGACGAGTCAGAGTGGATGCCAATAACCAACAGAGAAGTCGGACCAACCAAAGAATGATAGCTGGGTTGAGAAATTAGGTCATTGAAAGCCAAGAGGGTTTAGAAAGAGCATAGATAGCATAGCAAGAATTCGAGCCAGATGGGCAAAAGGTACAGTAGTGCGAACCAAGCACCTGCTTCAAGTGAAGAGGGATTTTGAAGGGAACATTGCTATATTAACAGAAACAAATTCCACTCTCAAAGAACGGGTCTTTAAACAAGCCCGAGATGCCAGAACTGACAGAGAGCGCTGCTATGATTTGATGGCACGAATGGAAGAACAAATGGATAAGTTCCAGGATCAACTTGCTGACAACGCTCAAGTACTGGGAGCATAGGATCAACGAATAGGGCAACTGCTTATGGAAAGGGATAGAATCAGGGTTAGAATCGAAGAGATCGGGCGCTACGTAACCATGAGGTGCCTAGCATGTGAGGAAATGCCCCGTACTACCCTCTTTGCTTCAGTCATAGGCTACGTCAACCAGATCATGGAAGAATTGAAAAGCTTGCAAAGGGGTCTTGCACCAAAGCCCGCGGAAAGGCCGAACGATGCCCCGCGGGCACCAAAATTCAAAGCTTTAATGTATCCCTAGTTCAAGTCTGTGCTTGTTTTTTCAAGAGTTTGTTGTCTACCCGTTTGTTCCCTTTTCACATCGAATCATGTTAGTAGTTTGGAGTCTGCATTTTGTTTTTCCTTTTCCAAATGGGTAGCTTGTAATAGCATATTTCGGCAATGAAATGAAAGATTCCAAAAATTTTGTGTCTTTATTTTTACTTGTGGCAGAACTACGCGCGGTCTGATTCATGTGGGGATGTGATACGTAGGCAATTCACATAAGGTTCGACCACCGCTAAAAGAGAAAAAGAGACGTGAATAAAAGAAAAGAAAAAAAAACGAATGAAAAGAAAGAGAGAAAAGAAAGAGAGAAAAGAAGGAGAAATAATGGAGGGTTTCCGAATCATTTGAAAGAGGCACAAATAAAATAAGCCAGGATGACGCATGCGGTCGGAGCAAAAACATGTTAGAAATGGTTAATTGCCTAAGAACATTGCATCCCCCAACGTACAATTGCAATCTCTATTAAAACTCTAACGCTGACAAGTTTGTTGTTTTTCCAATTTCATCCAGTTAGTGTGTTAGAGCATACTGGAACCATACCATTATCAAACAAGATCTAAATGGCCTATACCGAAAAGCTTGACTAACTCAGAAAACAGTATTGAGGAGGAAAGAACGGAAAGTCAGCTCCTGAAAGAGGCAATGGAAAAAGTGGAAAAAATGAGACTGGAGATGAACGAAATGCAGCTAGCCTTGGCTAGGGTACAAAAGGGGCTTGAACCACCTATTACTCCTACTCTCCCACCAGGACACACGCCGGAATACCCTCCCCCCGACCCTTCGACAAGCTTCACCAGTCACCACTACTATCAGGGAAGAAATCCCTATGATCCCCAAGCTCCACCATCCAATCAGAACCCTCCCCCACCAAATGTTCTTGTTTTCATGGGACCCCCACCAGCCACGCTACAAAGATCATCTAGTGAGCCATTGTTTCAGGCTCATGATACCCAATATTACCCCCCCTGAACCCACATTCAAAGCACCCAAGCCACATGCCTATAATCCCCACTTTGAGGTCCCGGCGGAGATTGAAAAAGCCGGCTAAGAGCCCAGAGCAGGATGAAGTGCTGCGAAAATTTAAAAGCCTGGAGCAATCCTTCGAAAATATGCACGGTCTAGGCAACCAGGTTAGCGTGGCCTATAAGGATCTATGCCCTTTCCCTGACGTCCAATTGCCGGCAGGGTTCAAGATGCCAAAGTTTGATCTATACGAGGGGAACGACGATCCTATGGCCCATCTGCGAGGGTTTTGTAGCAAGATGAGAGGAGCAGGTGGTAAAGATAAGATACTGATAGCTTACTTTGGCCAAAGTCTAAGTGGGTCCGAACTGGAATGGTACACAAGACAGGATCCGAGCAGGTGGTACACCTGGGACGATCTAGCACAAGCATTCACAGGTCACTTTCACTAGAACCTTGAGATCGTCCCTGACCGTCTCACATTACTGAAGCTTAAGAAGAAGCCCGGAGAATGCTTCCGATAATTTGGGTTCCGGTGGAGAGAACAGGCAGCCAAAGTTGATCCTCCGATGAGAGAGGGAGAAATGATGGACTACTTTCTGCAAACTCTAGAGCCAACTTACTTTGGTCACTTGGTGAAGTCAGTTGGCAAATCCTTCAATGAGGTAGTGAAAATGGGTGGTATGATCAAAGAGGGACTTAAGTCCAACAAAATCCTGAGTTATTCGGCAATTAAAGCCAGTACTCAAGCCATTTAGAGCGGCAGGGGAGGTGCGCTCGGGAAGAAGAAAAGAGAAGAGGTCTCAACAATAGAGGCAGGTAATTGGTCCAGATCAAGAGGTCCTTCCCCCCGCTACCAATCCAGACCCCATCACCAAATTACCCACACACTCCAAATTACCCTCCACAGCCCTACTACCCACCACAAGAACCACACTTCTCTGTCCATCAAGCCCAAACATATACCCAGCCTCCAGCTCGCCCGCACTGGCGTGCGACGACTCCCCAAAACACATATCCACCTCCCCAAAACACATATCCAGCTCCACAAAATACATACCCACCTCCACAAAACACCTATCCACCACCAAGGGCCTACAGGAACCCTCCAGGGACAGGTTTCCGGGGGAATCGGGCGTTAAGAAATGAAACGGTGTAGAAACAAAGAACCTTCACTGAGTTGGGAGAATCCTATACTGCTTTGTTCCACAAATTAAGGCAGTTGGTTTTGTTGAGTCCTATTGAGCTCAGATTACCAAATCCCCTTCCCCAAAATATGGACCACTCGGTAAGCTGTGAGTATTGTTCGGGTGCTCCCGGACATGATACCGAGAAGTGTTGGAAGTTGAAACGTGCAGTGCAAGATCTTATTGACACCAACAAGATTGAGGTTCAGACACCAGAGGCACCCAACATAAATCAGAACCCATTGCCAGCACACCACGAAACCCACATGATCGAGCTTGTGCACGAAGAAGGGGAGGTAAAGAAACCCTCACAGATGGTGATGATGATCCATGCTAGTACAAAAGAAAAGTCGACCGGTGGGGAAACGGAGGTATAGTTGGAGAAGGTAGATGTCAAGCCAGTGGTGGTAATAGGGAAGAGTTCGCTTGTTGTTCCAAAGAATCTAGAGCCGGTCAAAGTAACGATGCAAGGGGTACCAAGCAAATCGGCATGCACCGGGACAGTTGTTATCAGGCCAGTAATGCAGATGCTGATAATCAACAAGAAAGTCATGCCCTGGGGCTATAGTAAAGTGATGGTAATGTACAAGGGGAAGGAGGTTGTGGAAGAAATATGTGAAGCCCAGGGGTTAACTCATTCGGGGAGGTATTTTGCTCTCGTAGAGTTAAGAAGGTCCGACCCTGTGGTGATAAAGAAACTCGTGACGGATGAAGAGGCGGAGGAGTTTTGGAAGAAAATGAAGGCCCAAGACTACTGCATTGTAGAGCAGTTAAGAAATACTCCGGCATAGATTTCGTTGCTATCCTTGTTGATGCATTCCAGTGACCATTTCCAGGCACTGATGAAAATCCTGAACGAGGCTCATGTTCCGGATAAAATCTCTGTAAATTACTTGGAAAGGATAGTGCACAAAATCTTCGAGGTAAATCGGGTGACGTTTTCTGATGATGAATTGCTGACAGAAGGTACAAAACACAACAAAGCCCTATACTTGACTGTGAAATGCGAAGACTCGGTGGTCACCCGAGTATTGATTGATAATGTGTCGAGCACCAACATCTGTACTTTGACTACTCTGAACAAGCTGAAGGTTGATCATGACCGAATTCACAGAAACAACGTCTGCGTCCGAGGTTTTGATGGGGGTGGTACTGACCCGGTGGGTGATATCATAATGGAATTGACCATTGGTCCAGTGGAATTCACCATGGAATTCCAAGTAGTAGACGTGGCAGTATCATACAATCTTCTATTGTGGCGACCCTGTATTCATGCCGCCAAAGCAGTGCCGTCCACATTGCACCAGATGGTGAAATTTGAGTGGGACAAGAAAGAGATAGTGGTGCACGGGGATGATGGTACAGGCACTGTGGGTGATGCCATTGTACCATTCATAGAAACCGACGATGACAAAGGTCCCTGGGTTTACCAGATTTTTGATGCAGTCTCAATTGATAAAATTTCTGAAGGCAAGAACCTTCCACTGCCCAGTATTGCGGCGGCCACCTTCATGATAGCCTCGGAAATGTTAAACAGCGGATTTGTACTAGGAAAAGGCTTGGGGGTTGATTTTCAGGGTATTGTCCAGCCAGTTTCTTTGCCCAAGAATCTGGACACTTTTGGGCTGGGATTCAAGCCTACCACAGCAGACGTAAGACGGGCTCGAAAATTGAAGAAGAGAGTTTGGGTTCTTCCCAAGCCAGTTCCACGTCTCTCCAGGTCCTTTGTCAAAGCAGGTATCCGAAGGTTGTCAGTCCCCAAAGTTCTCGGACCACTGATTCGGTTAGATGGGGATTTGAATTAGATTTTTGAAAGGATGTTTGCCGACGTCAACGTGATAGAAGCTGGAGAAGGTTCCAGTAGGGCAGATATACAATTTGTGGGGCCTAGGGCCAATATCAACAATTGGACAGCTACTCCTCTTCCTACTCGGAAGGAGTCTTGGCAGTAGGCTCTGATTTTTCTTTCTTGTTTTCTAGATTATTCCAGGGTGTAATCCAATTTTTGTTTTATTTTGTATTCGGCAAAAGTGTGAAACTCTGTTATCCCACATTTTAATAAAGTTAAAGTTTTCTCTCCTTATTTTGTTTTCTTCTTTTATCTTTCTAAACAGTTCTCTTTATATTGGTTCTAATGACATGGCATGCACTACGGATCTTCAACCTAGTCTAAAAAATCAATCTGATTCCAAATTAGTTGTACAAGAGGTCGATTACGATGATGAATCAGAATACGATAAGGATGAAGCCTTTGAGGAGATAAATAGAGAATTAAGCCAATTCGAATAGAAACCCAAGCCCAATTTGAATGACACTGAAGCTATAAATTTAGGGGATGTAGACAATGTCAGGGAAACCAAAATCAGTATCCACATTGAGAAAAACATAAAGGAGGAACTAATCAAAGCACTTGTCGAATTCAAAGACATTTTTTGCATGGTTTTATGATGACATGCCGGGTTTAACTACTAATTTAGTGGTTCAAAAATTGCCCACTGGCCTGGCATTCCCTCCCGTCAAGCAAAAATTGAGGAAGTTCAAGACAGACATAAGTGTGAAGATTAAAGAAGAAGTAACCAAGCAGCTGTAGGTAAAGGTTATTAGGGCCATTCGATATTATGATTGGTTGGCTAATGTGGTGCCAGTGCCGAAGAAAGATGGGAAGATTAAGGTATGTGTCGATTACCGCAATCTAAACAGGGCGAGCCCAAAGGATAACTTTCCATTACCAAACATTCGTATTTTGATCGATAATTGTGCCGGACGTGAGATCAGGTCATTTGTGGATTGCTATGCTGGGTATCATCAGATCCTGATGGATGAAGAAGATTCGGAAAAGACGGCTTTCATTACGTCGTGGGGGACTTATTGCTATCAAGTAATGCCTTTTGGCTTAAATAACGCCGGGGCAACGTACATGAGAGCAATGACTACTATGTTTCATGACATGATACATAAAGAGATTGAAGTGTACGTAGGTGATGTGATCATAAAATCCAAGCGCCAGGAAGACCACGTGGCAGATCTAAGGAAGTTCTTCCAAAGACTTCGAAGATACGATATTAAGCTCAACCCGGCCAAATGTGCATTTGGTGTTCCGTCTGGAAAACTGTTGGGATTCATCGTCAGTCGGCGAGGCATTCAGTTGGATCTATCAAAGATCAAATCCATCCAAGAATTTGCACCCCCGAAGAACAAAACAGAAGTAATGAGTCTGTTGGGAAGATTGAATTATATCAGCAGGTTCATCGCTCAACTCACAGCAACTTGTGAGCCCATATTTTGGCTACTGAAGAAAGATGCTGCGGTAGAATGGACGGCAAAATGTCAGGAAGCATTTGACCAAATCAAAGGGTATCTATCAAATCCACCCGTATTGGTTCCACACGAGCCGGGAAGACCGTTGATTCTCTATCTAACGGTCCTGGAGAATTTGTTTGGTTGCGTATTGGGGCAACATGACATTACAGGAAGGAAAGAGCAAGCCATATATTATCTCAGCAAAAAGTTTACAGTATATGAGGTTAAGTACACTAAACACCCTAATTTGGGTGGCACAAAAGTTGAAACATTATCTGTCATCATATACTACTTATCTCATTTCACGCTTGGATCCACTAAAGTATATTTTCCAGAAGCCTATGCCCACAGGGAGGTTAGCAAAATGTCAGATATTACTCACAGAATTTGACATCGTCTATGTGACAACGATGGCCATGAAAGCCCAAGTATTGGCCGATCACTTAGCTGAGAATCCTGTTGATGAAGAATACGAGCCATTGAGGACGTATTTTCCTGATAAAGAAGTGATGCATGTAGATGAGTTGGAATTGACCGAGGAACCAGGGTGGAAGCTTTTCTTTGATGGAGCTGCAAATGCAAAAGGAGTTGGAATAGGAGCAGTACTTATTTCTGAAACATGACATCATTATCCTGTTACGGCTCAACTGCGTTTCTATTGTACCAACAACGTGGCTGAGTATGAGGCATGCATTTTGTGACTACGGTTAGCCACAGATATGGATGTCCAGGACGTCTTGGTTTTGGGAGACTCGGACCTCTTGGTGCATAAGATTCAAGGTGAATAGGAAACACAGGATTTGAAGCTTATACCAGACCGACAATGTTTGCACGATCTGAGCAAGCAATTTCGATCAGTGGAGTTCAGACATATCTCAAGAGTTCACAATGAGGTTGCCGATGCGTTGGCCACTTTAGCATCGATGTTGCACCCACCCAGAAAAAATTCATGTTGACCCGTTGCATATTTAAGTTCGTGATCAGCATGCCTATTGCAACATGGTAGAGGAAGAAATAGATGGTGAGCCATGGTTCTATGATGTCAAAGAATAACCCAGGATGGGGATATACCCGGAGTAGGCCACCGGAGATCAAAAAAGAGCCATTCGGCGATTGGCAAATGGATTTTTCCTCAGTGGAGGAGTGTTATACAAAAGAACCCCAGATTTGGGTTTGCTAAGATGTATAGATACTTGTCAAGCCACGACAGTGATGACAGAGGTACATGTCGGAGTTTGTGGGCCACATATGAGCGGATATGTATTGGCGAAGAAGATTCTTCGAGCAGGGTATTATTGGCTCACTATGGAGGGTGATTGTATCAGTTTCGTGTGAAAATGCCATCAGTGTCAGATACACGGAGATCCGATTCATTCTCCACCGACAGAATTGCATACAATTTCAGCACCATGGCCATTTGTTGCATGGGTCATGGATGTCATTGGACCAATTGAGCCAACAGCCTCCAACGGTCATAGGTTCATTCTAGTAACTATCGACTATTTCACTAAATGGGTTGAAGGTAAGACTTTCAAGTCGTTGACCAAGAAGGCAGTGGTGGATTTTGTTCATTCCCATATCATCTGCAGATTTGGGATCCCAAAGGTGTTCATCACAAACAATGGTGCTAATCTTAACAGTAGCTTGATGAAAGAAGTATGTCAACAGTTCAAGATTACGCACCGTAATTCCACCCCATATCGTCCCAAGGCGAATGGAGCGGTTGAAGCAGCCAACAAGAACATAAAGAAGATATTGAGGAAGATGGTAGAAGGGTCCAGGCAATGGCATGAAAAGCTACCATTTGCATTGTTGGGTTATCGCACTACTGTTCGTACTTCAGTAGGTGCAACTCCTTATTCGTTGGTATATGGAACTGAAGCTGTGTTACCAGCAGAAGTTAAAATTCCATCCCTCCGGATTGTTGCTGAGGCTGGGATTGATGATGATGAATGGGTCAAAGCCCGATTGGAGCAGCTGAGCTTGATTGATGAAAAGAGATTGGCAGCAGTATGTCATGGCCAATTGTATCAAAAGAGGATTGCAAGAGCACATAACAAGAAGGTGCGTCCTAGAAAATTTGAAATAGGACAGCAAGCACTGAAATGAATTTTACCACATCAGGCCGAAGCAAAGGGCAAGTTCGCCCCAAACTGGCAAGGACCGTTCATTGTGACCAGAGTGTTATCCAAAGGCGCTTTATGTCTGACGGATGTCGAAGGCATATGTATCGACATGGCTATCAATTCTGACGTAGTCAAGAGATATTATGTATGATTTCCTTGATTGTAATTGTTTGTACTTGGCATTTATCAGAAAATGAAATGATGGAGGCAATTCGTTCTTCTATCCAAAACACTTTAACCTTTGATTCCCCCTCTGAGCCTTATTTATTCTTTCATACCCCTCTCTTGGAATCATTAATGAAAATGAAAAATGAAAAAAAAGAGAAGAGAAGAAAAGAAAAGAAAAAAAATAATAACAAAAAAAAGAAAGTCCCAAGAAAACAAAGGAATCGAGTGAACTACTTTCGACCTGATTCCTCAAAGAGGATACGTAGGCGCCTCATGACTCGGTCAAAGTGTAATAAAAATCAAAAATCCCCCAAGCAAGAAAACTGGGGCAGAAGTTATGTTTTAAAATTTTGAAAAAAGTTTGATTCCAGGAGTTGTAATGTTTTACCCATAGAAGTTATTTCGAATTTTTGATATCCTTTTCTTTTATCCCCACACAAAAAACCATGTTGATGTCCAAAAAGACCTCCCGATCAGTATCCGAGAGGTGCCAAGTAAGGCAAATAAAAGCCGAGAATAACACACTGATCCCCGACTGAATGAGGATCATGAGTTGAAGGAATTGATAGCCAAAAGAATCCCCAGTGGAGAGAATCTTATTGGTAACACTCCAATCCCCAGCGGAGAAAGAAAAATAAAATGAGAGAGTCTTATCGGTGAAAACTTTCACAGGCACCATAAGGCGACGAAGGCTGAGAGAAACAAAATGAGAGAGTCTTATGGTGAAAACCCTTCACGGGCACCATAAGGCGACGAGAGTTGAGAGAGATGGGAGAATCTTATTAGTGAAAACCCCTCGAAGGGCACTATGAGGCGACAAGATAAGATTGGCGGAAAGGATCCGCATTTGGCAAAGAAGGGGTTGCCTGCCCATCCCCAGCAAAATGAAGCCATCAGAAAGATTGATTGATAAATACAATGGGTTGGTTAGATCCGGAACGCACGACGTGATCGTTGGGACTGGTTATACCATTCAGATAAGTTCTTTCTCTTTTTTCCTTTTCCCCAGCATTTGTTCAGAAAGACTTCTTTTTTGTCTTTTTCTATCTTTTGAAATCACCACTTTTTCATTTCTTTGTTTAAAGACTTTTTCTCCAGCAGTTTGTTTTTGAGAAAGATTTTTCAGAGCTTACTACCAATTGCCAAAATGGTGCAAAGAAAAATGCGAGCAGGACAGACCAAAGATAAGGGAAAATATGGAGAAAAACAACAGTTGACAAATTTGTGGATAAGGATCGTCGGGAAGAAGGAGCATCCCCGGTAGACTATCGACCAAAGTTCCAAGAGGGTCGGATAACACAGAGTGGGGAAAGGAGAAAGGGAAAAACCATCCCCAGCAGAAATGTCATCCCCAGCAAATAACATCATTCCCCAACAAGTTTTGGAAACGCAGAGCAAGGAAAAGGAAAGGAAAAAACCATCCCCAGCAGGAGTGGCACGACCACTCACCATGTTTTAAACTAACAAATTTCCTTTGATTTGAAGCAGGAAAAGGAAATGTTATTGACGGCGGAAAGGCATGCCATAAAGAAAATCACCAAAACTGGGGCAGAAAATTTTCTGCCATTGTTGAATCTCGAAGGAACGAGGAAATCAACTCAAGTTATATTTTTAGTTGTTGAAGTCGGGAGCCCGCCCGTAGAACGGAGGTATTACTTTTCAGTTGTTGCATTCGGGATCCCGCCTGTAGAACAGAGGTGTTACTTTTAAGTCGTTGTATTCGGGAGCACGCCCGTAGAACGGAGGTGTTGCTTTTAAGTTGCTGCATTCCGGAGCCCGCCCGTAGAATGGAGGTGTTACTTTTAAGTTGTTGCATTCGGGAGCCCGCTCGTAGAATGGAGGTGTTACTTTTAAGTTGTTGCATTCGGGAGCCCGCCCATAGAACGGAGGTGTTACTTTAAAGTTGTTGCATTTGGGAGCCCGCCCGTAGAACAGAGGTGTTACTCTTAAAGCTATTGCATTCGGGAGCCCGCCCGTAGAACGGAGGTGTTACTTTTAAGTTGTTGCATTCGGGAGCCCGCCCGTAGAGCGGAGGTGTTACTTTTAAGTTGTTGCATTCGGGAGTCCGCCCGAAGAATGGAAGTGTTACTTTTAAATTGTTGCATTCGGGAGCCCGCTCGTAGAACGGAGGTGTTACTTTTCAGTTGTTGCATTCGGGAGCCCGCCGGTAGAACGGAGGTGTTACTTTAAAGCTGTTGCATTCGGGAGACCGCCCGTAGAACGGAGGTGTTACTTTTAAATTATTGCATGCCTGCCTGTAGAACGAAGGTGTTACTTTAAATTTGTAGCAGTCGGGAGCCCGTCCGTAGAACGAAGATGTTACTTTTCAGTTGTTGCATTCAGGAGCCCGCTCGTAGAAAATAGGTGTTACTTTAAAGCTGTTGCATTCGGGAGCACGCCCGTAGAACGGAGGTGTTACTTTTAAATTGTTGCATTTGGGAGCCCGCCCGAAGAACGGAGGTGTTACTTTTAAGTTGTTGCAAACGGGAGCCCGCCCGTAGAACGGAGGTGTTACTTTTAAGTTGTTGCATTCGGGAGCCCGCCCATAGAACGGAGGTGTTA